>CATIWR010479562.1:0-44550 GCA_949677035.1 Omphalea diandra | reverse complement strand
ATGGAAAGAGAAGACCGTTTTTGGTGAAGGAGGAAAGAGCTGCAACGCGTCGAACCAAGTATAAATAAAATTCAAAAAAGGAAAGGAGGGAAGAAGATGTTCGTATCTTGATGCCAAGTGAAACCATGGAAGAGTAGTCCTTTTCAGCGGAATGAACTACCATTATTTGGACTTTGCCCATTCACTCTAATAAAACAAACACCAAGACTCATGCTGTGCTCACTTTGTGGGACCTCCCAAATTCAAATCAGTAATATATGCTGCACTAACGTTGCAACTGTACCAATAAATCGTATACTAAGTTACTTTCGTTTAGAGATATTCATTTAAAAATTAATTATTATTTTTTAAAGAAAATAACTTTCTTAATAATATCAAATTGTTTCCAAACATATTTTAACTGTTCATTAATCACTGAAATCAAATAATTGTACCATTGGCAAATTTTTTTTAGATGTTTAGAAAAATAGTTTGAAGATTTATGCAATCCAAGTGTACTATTTTTTAGTGGAAGGATATGTATATATAAACTTGACAACTCACAATGGGGCAATGCCAATTTGCTTGGATATTTTATTTGGTAGTAAAATTAACACAAACGTATGATTTAATCATCAACGGATAATAAATTATCAAAACAATGATGTTTTGCAAGATTTTCCTCACCCATATAATTATTTAGAATGACTTTTGAAATTCATGAAGTCAATAGTCTTTATTTATGGTATGAATATATCTCAACACCACATGATGCGTTACATAAGAATAAAAAGAGTATGATAGAATAATTACATAAAATTGGATGATTGCAATATTATTTTGATTTTTTGTTTTCCAAAATAAAGGAAGAAAGTGAAATGAAAAGGAAAGATTATATTAAGATGTTGCTGTAAACTCAAGTGACTGTCCCACTTTACCCCAAGAGTCACTTTTTTATCAAATTTTAGTATTTCCCTTTTACTTGTCCCTTTCTCATCGCACTTCCTTTTCGGGAGACAATAACCCAAATTCTTGCCATGCAAGAGTAAAGGAAATCCTCGAAAGGGCATTTCCGTCTTTTTGTCTATCCTTCGCTTAAAAGTACAATCCTAAGAACTGAGTCGCAATTGTCAAAGTACATGCATCCCAAGCGTGGAGCCAAAACAGCTGTAAGGTCAGGCCCGTAAATCAGGGCAAGATCGAGGCCAATTATGATTATTTTAATTATAATATATGTATCGAAGATCCAACTTTGCCATCCAGAAATCCCCCAATTTCCCAGCGACGACTGTTCGAAGAAAATTTAGAAAACAAAAGCAAGAAAGAATCTAGAGAGAGAAACTACGCCACCGAAGAAGAAGAAAAATTCTAGAGAGAGAGAGAGAGAGTGTGTGTGTGTTTGTGTCTGTGTCTGTGTCTGTGTTGTGCATAGGCATTAATGGCGGAGGGTAAAAAGGAGAAGAAATCATCTTCGAGGGAAGAGAGCGTTAAGCTATTCGTAGGTCAAGTGCCAAAGCACATGACCGAAGCTCAGCTTCTCGCTATGTTCCAAGAGTTCGCGTTGGTCGACGAGGTCAACATCATCAAAGACAAGACCACTCGTGCCTCTAGAGGTTGTGCGCCATTCTCCAAATCTTGCATTCTTTCTCTCACTTTCTCGTTTTCTTGATTCGTGTGATTTTTTACATTTTAGTTCAAGATTTGTGGTGTTCTGAACCCTAATTTCGTGGTGCTTTGCAGGTTGTTGTTTTGTTATATGTCCGTCGCGGCTGGAAGCGGATAAGGCCGTCAATGCCTGCCATAATAAGAAAACGTTGCCCGGGGTTAGTGCTGATTTCAACTTCGTTAATTAATTTTTTTTTTCTCGTTTTGTTCTCGATGTTCTTGCACATTTTGGAGAAATGTTGGTAGTGTGAATTACTGATCTCTGCTGTCTTATTTAGGACTGGTAATTTTAGTATGGTATCTAGAACTCTGTTTATGGCAATTGCCTACTTGAAAAAGATTGAATTGTCTCTGCATTGTTTGGTATGTGAAAATAATTTATTTAACGCCAGTAATTTTAAGTTTCTTAGCAATTACAAAGTCAGGAATGAAATGGGAGCAGTATCTGGTCTGTAAATATGAACCTTGTTTACTGCATTTTGGTAATGAACTTATGAAGTTTCTTGGTTAGTTGCTCTCACACCTGTTTAGATAAAATTCGTGATAGATGGATGTGTAGAGCACAGCGATTTATTGCTGTGACATTTAGGTGCCTACTTCCCATTCACGAGGTAGCCAAGTTGTTTTTGCCAATTGTATAGCAAAAGATGGTGTTGAAGGATCAACAAGTTTAGGGTTTTTATTTGCAAAGATCACCTTTGCAGCTATCTCCTGTTGCATAAAGAGGGAGCATAGAACCCTTAATTAATCATCACCTAAGGTATCCCAGTGAATTAGGAATCCCTCCCTCCATTGAGCCATCCTTACTATTTAACCCATTATCCTTAAGGGTTTAGTTCTGAACGCAAATCATTTCTTCTATAAAGCTTAGAGGAAATTTAAATCAACTTAATTTGGTAATCAAATAACTGCTATAGGTTGTCACAGATCAGTGCTGACTTTTGTTTCTTGCTTTTATTACTCTGATGCATCCAATTTGTTGTCTTTCTAATTGAAATGCACCCTATTCTTTCTGTTCAATTCAGGCATCTAGTCCGTTGCAAGTGAAGTATGCAGATGGCGAATTGGAAAGGCTAGGTGTAATATAATTTCAATGACTGTTTTTGTAGTTGTCTTTAGAATATTACGGCGAATTTTCTCATTCAGACCTGATTCTGCTTTTATATTCATTTTTTTGGTCAATTTAGTATCTTGTGTCATGCATATGCTCGTTTTTGAATGAGTTTGTGCTATCCTTGCAATCCAGAACACAAGCTCTTTGTTGGTATGCTTCCCAAAAATGTTTCTGAAGCTGAAGCATCTGAATTATTCTCTAAGTATGGAACTATAAAGGACTTACAAATTCTAAGAGGTTCTCAGCAAACAAGCAAAGGTACTCATTTAAGAATCCAGATTTCCTTTCAAGTTATTGTTTTCGAACTACTAATATCTAAGGTTCTACTGCATCTCAACTAACTACTTGGTAGGCTGTGCTTTTTTGAAGTATGAGACTAAAGAACAAGCCCTTGCTGCCTTGGAGGCTGTCAATGGAAAGAATAAAATGGAGGTTTGTCCTTCGTTATGTGTTTTTTCTGGAGATTTGTTCTTAGAACATTTGCTTTTTATCTATGGTTGTCGCATTATATGTCTGATCTATTGATAGTTTGCTCTGTTCATCTCAGCAATTGACTTTATGCAAAATCATTTAGCTGTAATAGGGAAAAAGCTTTAATACTCTTACACACGTTAATCTGTATAACAATGAGTTTTATGGGCCTGCTGGACCCAAAGGTTTTCAAGCTTCAGTCATTAGTTTTTCATGTGGGAGCCAACTTTAATACTTAACTAGTCAGTGATGCAGTGGGCAATATCCATTTTTTCATTCAGTGTCTATGCTAACATTTTGATAAATGCAAATGAACTTCTGGCAGAAGTATAAACACTTTGTAGTAACTTTATGATTTCTTTAGCTTCCTGTGGACACAAACAATCAAAATTTAAATTTCATGAATAGTGTGCAAGATGTATGTGAATGAGTCCTTGCAGTTCTGTTGATTGACCAGACTATGCAGTAAATACTGTGTTCACAATCAAAGACTTCTCTATTCCAAGGATCATTATCGCTTTGTTCGTTCTTATAACAAGAAATTGGCATTAGTATGTATGGATGATTTTTTTTTTTTTACGTGCCTAATTGTTATCTTTGATTTTGCTAGGGTTCAAGTGTTCCTTTGGTTGTCAAATGGGCAGATACAGAAAAGGAAAGGCAGGCTCGAAGGGCTCAGAAAGCACAATCTCAGGCATCTAATCTGCCAAATTCTGATTCACAACATCCTTCTTTGTTTGGATCCTTGCCAATGGGTTATGTTCCCTCTTATAATGGATATGGATACCAGGTCAGTTTGTTACTATCAATTTGTTGGAAAATACTTCAACCTGTGCAATGCTGAGCAACTGATATGGACTTTTCAATATCTCTTTTACCATTATTCCAACTTTGAGCATCTTGACTCCCTGTTCCCTTTCTAGTCAAACTTTCTGTTTTTTTTTATATAAGATTGATGTTCAGTTGTGGTGTTGTCCTTGCAGGCTCCTGGAACCTATGGACTTGTGCCGTACCGCTTGCCACCTTTGCAGAATCAACCTTTTCATGGTATGATTCCTCCAGTAAATCAAGGAAATCCATTGCGTGGTGGAATCAGATCTGATCTTGCTCCTGGTATGGTCCCTAGAAATTATGCAATGCCTCCTGCAAGTTACATGGGATCTGCTTATCCAGCACTGCCAGCTGTTCAATATCCCATGGCATATCCTGGAGGAATGATGAGTCCCCAACCTTTGAGTGGTTCACCTGGTTCAGTACCGCCTACAGTTGCAAGCAGTAATTCTGCAACATCTTCAGGTGTCAGTTCAAGTTCTGGAAGTCAATTAGAAGGTTTGCACAGTATTATTGTTCTGGATGTTTTCATTTTGTTTGGTAGTCTTGGTGGTGGTATTATGCTAACTTCTTTTTACTTTGTCTTAGGTCCACCGGGGGCTAATCTATTCATATATCACTTACCTCAAGAATTTGGTGACCAAGAGCTTGCCAATGCATTTCAGCCATTTGGTAAAGTCCTAAGTGCTAAGGTCTTTGTTGATAAAGCAACTGGTGTTAGCAAATGTTTTGGTATGAACAACTTCTGGTCAGTTTTAAATCTAATATTAGCGTGTGGAGTACATATCTCTAAGAGGCATTTATCTGCAGGATTTGTTAGTTATGACTCACCAACAGCAGCACAAGCAGCTATTAATGTAATGAACGGGTCCCAATTAGGTGGTAAAAAATTGAAAGTTCAGCTTAAGAGAGACAATAAACAGAGTAAACCTTATTGATCAAAGGTGAGTCATGGAAGCAAGCGGAATTAAGCAAACGGAATTCTATGTGATATACGGTCGCATGCAACCTGGATATATAGGAGTGACTGCAGTATCAGCATTATGGATGGATCGATAATCTGTGGTTATGTGCATTATTCCATCCGTGTAATTACTTCGTGGGATTGAAATTCCCAAAACTTGTAATTCATGGTGCATTCTGCACCCATACCATTTGTAATTTATGTACCATGGAAGTTCTTTTAGAGATATCAATTTATTGATTTTTCCCTCAAGTACCTCTTTAATATGATGGTGGAAATATTCATGACTCGGTGTTTCTTTCTTTTTTTTTTTTTAAAAAAAATTTCTGCACAGCTTGGAGACCTCTTTTTTTTTTTTTTTCTCTCACTAAATATTTTGTTTCTTCTGTCATCAATTAAGTGAATTATGGGGAGACAATACAAGCAGTGTTGGGGATAGTTTGGTAGGGTAATGCATGTTATTCCTGTGTGAAGCCCCTGTGCATTGTGATGGTTCTTACTTCTTTTCTTGATGCATCACCCTTTCAAAAACTGTATATGGCAATGACATTTTAGATCTTAGCAGTTACCATAAGCATTCTGCCTTTCCATGACATGTCCTTAAGTGTTGCATCAAATCTAGACTATATTGAGGGCCTGCTCATTTTGTTGTGCTGAAGACATGTGCCTAGGTACAGTAAATGTTTCGTTGCTGTACTAGTCATCTGGATGTCGATGTCCTATCAGTTTTCGGTGAATATTGCATTTTTTGTTTACAGCATTGGCTGCTTATCATTCGGAAATATTTATTTTGCTATTAGGTAATGTGTTCAAATTTAGAAATTCGTTGAGTATATAGTTGCTTGCCTTTGTGGAGTTTAATATTCATGAATCTCACTGGATGACGAGGATTTAAGGAAGCTATATTTATATTAACATTTTTTCATTGATTTCTTTCAGTTATTCATTCTAAAGTGTGGAGATGTACATATGATTTTTAGGCTGTTGATTGCATTTAAGTTTTGGCTCTTGATGAATATTTATCTAAATGAATATTTCTTTTGTTACAGCAAACAAACTTTAAGGAGAGCACAAAGATTCTACAGATTGAGTTCCAGTTGTTCCTTCCTAAACAAGGGTACCCAGCTATGAAGAGGGAGATAAAAATGGGGAAAACATTGTTAGCTGAATGAACGTTTGGATCTAAAAGGTATCCAGCCATTGCCTTTAGTTGTGCACTATGATAAACCTAATTTTCCTGCAGAGGAACAGTTCTTTTTAACCTATCTCATATATTTTAGAACAAATATTCGATAGATTGCATTCAGATATTTCCTGTCTTACTGATAACACCTTCTTACTTATTATGTGTCATCATTAGGAACTCACCTCAGCTGCCTCTCATCTTCTTGTCATTTATAGCACTTGTAGGTATCAATACTAATGCTAAGGTGCGTTGCTCAAAAAATACCAGGAAAGATACCTGTGTGAGCCTTATGGAGCCAAACAGATCCTTAGTTTTTTGTTAATTCCTATTTGTGTATCAAAGATTTTCAACTTGCCAAATATGATGTCAAGTTGGTGTTTGTTTTATATAATTAATACCTAAATCCTGTTGGCATTTATTATTTGAGATCAATCATTTTCAGTAGTATTGGCAAATTTTAGCATGATGGTGTTCTCCCAGTTATCTTTCTACACTACTTCTCCAGTTCAATAACATTGCTCATGCACATCTGTGTTCCTCTATGATCACATTATTATTTTTGTTTGACTTTCTTTTTGTTAAACTCCAATACATAGGATTGTGGTTATACTTTCTTTATGAGTTGTTAAGGTTACTTGTTGGTTAATTTTAACTTGAATGGTCTTCCGACTCCTGAGTTGGTACCTAAAAAAATTGCATAAAAACTGAGACTTTATAAACATGTGGACAAATACTGAAACTTTATGTTCACAGCCACAGGCGATTGGTGGCTTGATATGCATGCAGAATGAATGGAAAACATTCTTTTCAGTCCATTTAAAGAAAGCATCTTATTAATGGCTGATACCTTTGATGCGTACATGATATGGCTGCTTTCTCATTTGGTCTGTTCCCCTCTCTTGATCGTTGTTCCCATCATATTTTAGGTACTAATCCCTTGCCGTAAGTTGTATGACAGACAAAGATGAGGATTACAGAACTTGGACTAGCTATTAGAGATAAATGGGGATTGCGCAGAGTTGGGAGCAGCTTGTGTATATTCTTTGGGTTGTAACTCTTTCCTTCCCAATGTATAGTCCATTGTCAAGGCTCTCTACCCAGCAGAGGCGTGAACAAACTGGTAGAAAAAATAAGTTTCAGCAGTCCGCCAAGTATGTAAATTAGTTTTATTTATCATTTTGCAGTTTATCACATGAAGCTCCTCTGATGCAAATAGATGTCTTGAGGAGCTTGAGACAGGGTCATGAATGCTGGGTTTAAAAATAAGTGAACTTTTTCTTTTTTAGTTCTAAAATGATTGATCACAGATTTGGTCTGAAGGCATCACTGACGTGTTATAAACCTTAACAAAGTTGTAAAATCATTATTTCTGTGCTTGCTGGCATTCTTTTCCTTTACTTAATTTTCCTTGCACTTTCTAGGCTTGCTGGTCTTTTTACCTTCTACTTTGATTTTGGTCTTTGTCTAAGCGATATCTTAATGGTAATTAAGATCCCTATAAGGACTTGGATTCAATCTTGGCAATGGAATTAGGGGGGGTTTATGGAAAGGGGGAGAGCTACTCCCTTTGTGTAGCTTATCCGATGATGGATCAAAAAATTATTTGTCGGCTATGTTGAGCAAGGAAAATCTGCAATTACAGTATTGTATCCTTGGTAGTGATTTTAGCCTAGTAGGTTTAGAGGAATTTGTTGGTGATGTTATCATGGGTGTGTGTGGTGCTGCCCTTATCCAAGTCAGATATTATTGAGTCAGCTTTATACACGTTTAATTGAGGTTGCGGTTCCATTTTTGTTGTCGCTTTCGGTCTTAGAAGGTGGCTATAACGATTTTCAGCTGGTTGCATGAGTTTGGATTCATCTGCTTGTCTATGGATTGTAATTACTTGCGTGAAGGATGCTGATGGTATAGCAGATACGGTAGGCGCCAGACGGTACTTGATGACTTCAAAGCAGTAGTCAATAGAGTGCTGCTGTAGTAAAACCACTATAAAACGACTCTAGTAATTTATTAATATTTCATTAAAAATGAGTCACTTAGCCCACTCGACAATCTTTTTTGTGAAGGCATAGTATCTTAATCTACCAAGTAAAGAACATCAAATATAAGAGGGAACGTAGCTATGAAGTTTCAATAGATGAGAGTCGGGTCTCATAAACTATGATAAGAGTGCAGCTACTCATTGAAGATGAAGGAAAAATTTTTGTTTTCCGAGTTTATAGGTGTTGTAGGGAGTGTAACCTCTGCTGTTAACCAAGTCCAATCAGCACCAGTGGCAGTTTCTTATTGTGGGCATTGCTCTTATGGGGACAATAACAGCAATCTAATTTGAACTAACACGTCGTTGATCATAATTGACAAGCTCGTAATTAGAGGTTTAGATCAGTGGACTACATGTGCCTGCTGAATGCAAATAAGTAAACGTGCGCAATAAATAATAAAGGACTTTGTGTCACGGTTAACAAAGTCAATTTTCCCGTGGCAGTAAAACTTGTTATATTGTATGCTCTGTTTGGAATGCAAAATCTTTCACGTTGCGAACATGCAAAATAAATTTGTTACTCATGTTCCTATCCTCAACTTACTCTGTCCAGCTAAAAACGATAGAATTTTTTTGACTAGCAAATTGTTAATTCATGGAAGAATATTACTATCATGAATTAAAATTCAATTAATTCTTCAAATGAAATTTATTCCACTGTCTAATCTTGAATTTTTTTTTTTTGAGCGATCAATCTTGAATTTGTTTGATTTGTCTTATTGGAAAATTTTGTCTACAGACAACAGCAACTAGTTCTTTAAAAAAAAAAAAAATTGTTTGGAGATATATTTTCCTCTAGATGAATTTGACACTTCCTGTGTCTTCAAGTGGGCTGATTATTATAAGGGCAACATGTTAGGCATTGCTAGTTTTAGATTGAAAATAAATAAGTTGGTCCCATTACTAATTTAACATATTAGCTTACCTTTTTCTTTTTTTTTTTTTGAAGCCATGAAGCAAATAGTAGACTTTTCTCCTTTTCTATTAACGAGGGGGCCACTGTTAACTAATATTTTTAAAATGAAATTCAGACTGAATTGGTCTAGATATTAATTTTCAATTTGATTTAATTACTTAAAATTTATAATAAAATAATAAAAAAAATTAATATTTAAACTTTAAATAAAATAATATAATTTTAAAAATTTTTATAAATATAAATTTAAATTAAATCGATTTCATTTAATTTTTAATGTTAAATAATTTTTAATTGATTGATTTTTCACTCTTAATTAAAATTAATCACTAACTAATTTTTTTTATTTCACTAATACAATCAACCACCCCGACCCCATTTTAAAAACACTGCTCCTAACCCGCTTGGAGGTGTAAGGACCACCCTATGGTGTACCAAGTCAAATAAAATAGTTTCCGCACATCTAAAAGTAAATAATGGTTCACTCAAAAAAAAAAAAGAAGTAAACAATGGTATGAGTTACAAAATAAATAAATAAATAATGAATAGCACAAACTGAAAGTACAATATAGGAAATGAAAGAACTATATTTTTTATTGTCATTTGGAAAGCTAGATTTTAAAAAATTTAAATAAAAATAAATTATATTTTAATGATACTCTTTAGTATTAAAATAAATAATTTTTATAATATTTTTTTTCCTTTCAGATAGTTTATTTTGAACCAGAGCCCAATAATTATAATAGCCAAAAATTGTTATATAAAAGTGAAAAGCTTTAAAAAGAGAAACTGTTATGCAACTTTTTTTCTTAAAAAAAAAAAAGAATTATTTATAGGAGTATTTAATTGTTGAAATACCACATTCTCAATTAAAATCATATTTTATGAATATGAATTTTAAAAAAACAATTCTACCAATATAACACTATCATATTTGACTATTAAAAAAAAAAGCTTTTCTTAAAATTTATATTTTCATTTAATTCATACATAAAACAGTAGAAAATAAACTAGTTTAATTTAATTTAGTACACTTATTTTGATATATTTTATTTAATTATTTTATAATATATTATAAAAATGCATCATTATAATCAAATTAATATAAAATAAAATTATTTAAAAATATAACATATTAATTTTTGGAATATACAATTTGCAATAAAAGATTGAAAAAAAACCAAATATACAAGCAAAATTTCCTTTTTTCTTATTTTGAAATTATAATTAGCTAGTCTATATTATTACCTATGATACTTTTTAAATACAATTATATATTTTATAATTTAAGTAAATAATAATACAATGATATTATCTTTGAGTAAATACAACATTAAATTGAGAATATTATTATTTATTTATTTGCTAGAAAGTATTTTTTTTTCATGCAAAGGTAAAAGTAATGATGAATTCACGGTTACAGAAGTTAAAACTTCATACAAATAGAGAGTCGACACATGGACTCTACTGCTTCAAAAGGAATTGTGTTTTGAGCTTCTAGATGCTCTATTTGATTCATTCATTTTTTCATGTTCCCTACCCCACCATCCTTTCCTTCTGGAAGATTAGGCACATGGCAATGATGGTTCTGTCATTTCCATCTCTTTCGCTATTCTGTCACTTATTCAATAATATATTATTCAGTTTCAAGAAGGTGAATTAATTCTTAACATTTCACAAACTTTTCTTTTTATTTTTTTTCTTTTTCTTTTTATATAAAGAGAATTAAGCATGTTAATGTAAGAGAAATCTTCCAAAGCCCCCATCATGGACAATTTCTGGTCTTTCTATTGCAAATCCAAAGTGTCGGACCCAACAAAGAAAGGTTTGGATATGCGTTCTTGCTTCCTAGTAGAAGCCTCTGGGGATTCTGAGGTTGATTCTGATCCCAACATAGCCAGTGAAGATCTTGCAGATGATGATGCACAATCATGCAGCTGTGATGTATCGGATTATTATTCTTGTGTTAGTGATCCAAATGGCTGTGAAGTTGAAGAAGAAGTTTCTGCTCATGCGGTTCCTGATGATGATAATGGAGAAGAGAAGGAGCAGAAGGTTCTTGGTTACCAAACATGGGGTGATGAGCATCTTGGATTATCATCAGTGAACCAGAAATCATGTGTTTCTGTTGAGTCAACCAATGAGCCAATGAATGAGATGGAGAAGAGCAGGCTCTTTTGGGAAACTTGCTTGGCATCCTGAATTAAGTCTTGGATCCTATCTTCTTTTTTTTTTCCCCCCCCCCTTTTAGTCATGGCTTGGAAACGTTTCCACTTTGCACTTGCTATTTCCTTTTTCTTTCTGGTTTCGTTTACTCTAATTTATTATTATTATTATTATTATTATTATTATTATTATTATCATTGCTAGCATTATTTTTTGAGAGCTTCTTCCCCTTGTTTGTGAGAGGAAGAGATGAAACATATATAGTTCAAATCCTTTATGGGAGAAAAAAAAAAAAAACAATTGTACAGATGATAAACAATTGTACAGATGATAGGCCGTTTTTCCCTTTTTTGCAACAATAATTTGTCGAAGTATCATCTCCTTACACTTGGTTCCATTCCATTATTCTATGGTTGTGTTCATAGTATTTGCTGTGGTGTGGCGTTTGAGCTACTTGTGTTATGTTATGGTGTAGGAATGCAATGGAAATCTGCCTAAATGTTACTGATTTAGAGTTTCTGGATGGTAGATTAAGATAAATCATTTATTGATTTGTCACAGGTTGTCAATTCTCATATGTTTAATGCAAAAGCTTTCTTGAGAATAAAATTGGAGGAGGAAAGAATAGCAGAAAATGTGATACAGGTGCAACTTTTGTTCTCAAAAGCGACAGCAGCCACTAAAGCATCCAAAAGGTAATAACATATAAGACCTTTGATTAGTTGTTCTTATTTTTCTTGTCCTTATTAGCACGGATGAGTATAAGACAAACTTGATAAGAGATCTTGATGGATTTGATCCCACTGTCTCAAGAGTAATAAAATGTGCAAATAAAGAATCACATGCCAGTATATTCTTCACAATTTGCACAAGAAAATGTTAAAACATCAGATCCCATTTATTTTTGTGCACATAAATAAACAGTATATAATTACATAGGTAAGTTGGCACATTCAGAAATGCAGCCCTATTAGCTTTTTTGGTTTGATTGATTTTCTAATGAATAACCAAAATTGTTGATTCCATAGCAAATTTCTGTACTCAGCTAGGGCACAGCTAATCATATAATGCTGTTATAAATTAAACGTGACTATAATGCTTTTGCAAATCAAACATTTGTAACATGCATGACTTCCAGTTCCAACAGATGAAGTTGTAATAAACCAGCACCACAGATTTCATCATATCAGACTGGAATCATTCATGTTTAAGAATTTCAAGACTAGAGCATAGCTGCTTATACAATTTCATTAAAAATGAAACAAGCACCACGACAAACACAAGTAACATGCACGACTTCCCAGATAAAGATGAAGGTACGCAGGAATTCCGAATCAAAGACTTCTGCATATCCGTTTGATACGGACATGTAATTAAGACTCGAGTGCATGAATCATTCCGGTATAAGAATATCAAGGTTAGAAACGTCCAGACTTACTGAAAAAGAGAGTGAGATTTCAAGCTCCATGCTGAAACTCACAAAACAAGCACAAGTTCAGGCCAAAGCTGAACCGTGACACCATTCTCTATCAATCAACAACAACAGAATACTACTGCAAAGCCAGTTCAAGCCCACACAGTTAATGCAGTGTTAATGTACAGAAGAAGTAACCGGGACAGTAGACAGCAAACTAAGTATTCTCCTAACCCCTTCAAGAATAAAAACTGAGTCAAACAGATTCTCTAGATGATTTCATAGGCAGTGTGGACTCGGTTAATTTGTCAACCATCTCAATGTCATCAGAGTTTTCACATCCTATTGACGGACTTCTTCTGTCAATTTCTTGTCCTGCAGCTCTCATACAAGACTTGGAGTCTTCTCCATCACTTGTAGCTGAACTAGAATTTTCATTTTTGCTATCAGTGAATAAGATGCCAGATTCCGTTTTAAACCCTGAGCAAGTTGTGGGACTTGAAAATTCTATGGGGAAATCACCTAGTGATTGCTGAAGGAAAATATGGCTGCCCCTTTTTTTCTCATCCAATTGCCTCAAGAAGCATTCTTCTATCTCACTCAATGACTCATCATCATCTTCTTCTTCTTCACTGCGAGGGCTGTAATGGGCGTGATGATCATCATAATCCGGTGGTTCCTATCTCAGCTTACAGCTGCTATCCATCTCATGCTGACTGTCAAAATCCTCATCAGTTCGCTGACCGGATGAATGAGATGACATGCGTGAATATCCTCCAGTTGCAGTTTCTTCCCGTTCTCTCAATACTTTTGTGATTAGGGTCTTGAGCAAGTTCATAACTTGTACAGCGTGCATCAGCGCCGTCAATGGATCAGACATCTGATCAAGAAAGCAGGGAAAACCATCAATACTATTGAAGTAAAAAGCTACTACTGAAATTTTCTTGATTTCAAAATCAAAAGTAGCTTAGTTGTATAATTTTCCTTTAGCAAGAGAGAAATTCACTGACATTTGTAAGCAAATAATGCATGCTTACCTGAGTCATATTTGGAGCGAAGACCATAGCAATGTTTCTAGCATTCATTTTATTGAAATCTTCTTCTTGGACAACATCAGCCATGAGGTCAATGGCCCAATTGAGCAATGCAGCTTCTGTGGGCTTTAGCTTCTTTACAAGCTCAACACATTCCTTTTCCGTGTTGCATTGGAGAACTTGTTCAGGGGATAGCCCATCCAGCACTCCTGAAGGAAGCTCTCTAAATCAGGCTTTTATAAGGCCTGCCAAACAGTGGACTTCAATATCATCAGTCACAATGCCCCTGTTCAGCTGGTCCCTCACATGCTCCTCTTGGCCATTCTCCGGGTTTATGCGAAAAATCCCTTCTGCCTAGAAACCACCACATCAAATGAAACTGTAAAAAGCTAATTCAAGATAACATAACAGTAAGCTCAATATCAGCCTGAACAACTGATACCTTTAGACCTCCCTGGGAATACAGTCTTTCCTGCATTAGCAAGAGGATTGTTGGGACACTATTCCCTTTTGAATCATAAGAACATTGCATTGATTCTGCTGAGACTCCAAACACACTGGCACTGCAAAATTTTATGCATGCAAGTTAAAACCCATGAGCAGAAGAACACAAAAATGAACTGGGAGAAATTAGATATTTCGAGTCCAGTGGACAAGTGAAATTAAATAAAGCAAGAGATCCAAGAACAAACAAGAAATAGTGGAGTAGAATGCAAAAGATACATCATTTTTTTAGAAAATCTGGGATATAATACGAATTTGTTTCATTTTCTAGCTAAAGCAGTGCAAATAGAGACATCCTAAAAGCGTAAATAGAAACATCCTAAACCCATCTCCATCTTATAAATGATAATATAGAAGTCATAAAGGACTTTCCAACCAACAGGAATCCTATGATAGTATGGGCTAAATCCAATTATTTATGCTGCTGTAGTGGAGAAAAAGAACAGGGTAGGAAAATTAACAGAAATTTTTAAGTTATCAAAACAAGGGTCTCTGTACAAGGGGAAAATTATTTATTACACCAAATTCTGTCACTTGGGTATGCTATAGGTGAGTGTCAAATAAAATCAATTTCAGTTCATAAAGTTAGAATCTTTGTAACTTGGGTTTGAGTCTATTCCTTCACTGGCCAGAAGAGGGTTGACCATCTGTAATACGACCGCAATACCTTACACCTGATCCAAAAGATAGAAACTTTAGTCCAAATGCAGCTAGAAAACTCAGCTCATTTCCAAATCTCTCTTCAGCCATGCTATGTCTCAGATCTAATCTTCCCAAAATCAAGCATATTCAAACAATCCTAAGCAAACCTCAGTTCAAATCTCCTGCTTCTAATATCACCGAAACTCCAAACTTGAAAAAATCAAATCAAATCAAATCAAAGGAATAGAAAAGAAAATGCAAAATAGGTACCTAGCACTTGGGACACGACAAGGGATCTCGACTTCGAACTCGACAGGCAACCCAAGAAAACCATTGAACCGATCAAACGTGACATGGGTAATGTGCTGAACATTTGTGGGCCAGCCAATCTCCGTATGATGATGATGGACAGTAGGAATCACGTCTTCTCTGTCTTCAAAACGGCAAGACACCAAGGATTTCCTTATAGCTGTTAAAAGTATAGCAACCATTGAATTTGAGAGCTGGTTTTGGTCTTCTTCACACACTTTTGTTCCCTTTGTGATTCCTCTAATGCCACCGCAGCCACCGCTCTTGGTCACCATTAAAGGGCCTGTCATAATGTGGTTGTTGTTTTGTTGCATTGAAATGAAGAGAAGACGAGTTTGAAGGTTTTTGAAGTTGGTGTTCAAACGGCCACTCGTTTCAAATTTCCATGGACTCTTCACTTTATGTGGTTTTGGACATTTTTGGCCTTGCGGTTGGTGGGTTTCATCTTTGATGGTCATTATTGTTGCATTCGATACCCACCGAGCTTTCTTTAAATTTGCTCATGCATACTAACATGCACGTATCAAACTTTTACTAAAAATAGCAGATAACAACCGTTATCATCAATGTTTAGGTACAGATTAACGTTAAGTAGTATTATTAAACTTGTTAGTAAAAATTTCAACGTAGAAGAATCGCATGTCATTGACCTTTTTCTAGAAAAACAAAAAATTAGATATTTTAATTAATTAGATAAATAATATAAATAAATATGCAAACCCTTGTATAATTATTGTATTTTTCGAATAAATTTTAAAATAAACCACATATATAATTCTAAATTCAAATGATAAATAATTTAATCTGCATAAATATATCATATTAATAAAATATTTGACTAGGAAGATTAAGAATTAACCTCGGAACTATTATCTTTTATGTTTTCGTTGCACCAAATAGCTACCCTCTAATTATCAAGTGATTAATATTTAGTACATGGATAAAATACAGTGGGCAATAGTAAATAATTAAATGCGTTGAAAGCAATATGTGCCGTATATATTATTAGTACATGTTTTACCTTCTTGCCTTATCTAATCGCAGGATGAAATGCTTCATCTTTTTAGTCGCAATTATTATTGACTAAGGGGAAAACTTAATATATTGAATTAGGCTTTGTTTATTTAATGGCAAGTAATTTATTTATAAAAAAATTTTATGTAAAAAAGCTTTTTGAAAAAAGTATTTTTTACATTTGAAATATATTAAAAATATTATTTTTTAATTTATAATATTATAATAAAATTTAAACTGCAGAAACTTTTTGTTATCTATTATTAAATATAATCTAAAAAATTATAGTAAAAATAAAATTATATGTGCTCTTTAAATTATAGATGATATGGTAAATGAGTGCTGATAAATTAAGATGACTATGAATAATATATATATATATATATATATTAAAAAAATTACTTAAATTTTTTTTAACTAGAATAATGTTTTTTATTAATCAATTTCTCTGATTCCATCAAACTTCAGAAAATCTGAAAAATATTTTGGATCAAACAAATGCAGAATATTTTCTTTCGTTGAGTACAGGCAGCCACTCCAAACAAATAAGGTTCCAATTTCAGCAACACGGTATTAAAGACTTGACCTTTTTTTCCTCAGTCCAGTTGAGACCACGGTATTGGTGGTTTGGCCATTAATGAGAGGAACATGCAAAGTGGGGTTTAATTGCACCAACATAATATAAGAGTTGCTAAAAGAAATTATGAAGAAGCATGTGTATTAGATGGGTAATAATGCCATTTCTTAACTAATAACAAATGGGACCATCGTTGGACAGGGAAAGAAGAGGCAATTCGAATTTGTGAAGGAGGAAGGGACCGTTGGACCAAAATAAAAATTAAATTAAATTATATACAAGATGAGAACAATTTTGATATTTCCAATAAATCATGAGCCCTTTTTAGGGCTTTGGAGTGATTAAAGGAAAAGTGCCAAATTGGAAACTGGATTTGGTTGTCATTTTGGGATTTTGCCTAGAACCCAGGAGTCTCTGTGTTTTACCCGTGGTCTTGGTTTTGTTGACCTGTGACTTATGACTGCCTGACGTTAATTCCTATAAAATTCTTTACAATTATTTTTTGGTTATATATTAATATTAAACTTCAAATAAAATCTCACAGTTATTCTCTAAAACCAACTAATATATATATATATATATATATATATGCAATCTCAATTATCTTTTAGGAGAAGAGATGTATATTTTTAGTTGGTTTTTTTTTTTGAATATATATATATATATATATCCTTTTATTAGTTATACTTTATATATTTCTCTATTTTTTTAAAGAAGTCTCTTCCATTCATAAATAATTATACGATATTTTAAAAAATTCTATAATATACTATACTAATATAAATTTTATTATTAACATAATTAATAACAATACAATAACTTAACTATATAATTATGAATATTATTTTTACCATCAATCTTTTTAAATGGTTCAACATCTTTTTTAGTTATAAAAATATTCACTAGATACAGTGTTATAATGTAATGTTAATTGAAAATTTCTATGACAAGTCATATCATATCTAAAGTATAATGACCAATAATCTATTATCACTGAACTATTAAATATTTGATCTCAAATCATAAACAAATAATAAAATAATAATGTTAAATACAAATTTTCCCTAATGAGAGATAAAATAAATAAAAATTAATTAAATATACTTCTTTTGTCCCATAAAAGATGGATTTACTTATATTTCATGCATATTAAAAATATAATTAATATAGTTTAAACAATTAAGTTTACATATATTATTTAATATAACCTTATATTAAATAGAGAGTTCATATTATTTTAACTATAATTGAATAATAGTAATTCATATTTGTTGATAGTACAACACATCGAAGAGAGGCATATTAAAAAATTAAGAAATTAATTATACTAATAAAAAAATGAACTATAATTGAAGATATATGAAAAAGAAACATAAACCTCTCTTTATGGGATGGAGAGAGTGGGAAATATATTTATTTTATTAAAAATTAAAGAAAAATAATTTATCACCAATAAAAGATTTCTCATTTTAAACTCACAAAATATAAAACGGTTGAAAAATGAAAGACATGCCACTTTAATGTTCTAAAAGAATAACATATAGGAACCACTAAATAATATACATATGCATTGAAAAACCACATACATTTACTTTTATCTATCATACTTTATATATATTTGTTTAATTTTATTAAAAATTTCATTTATAAATAATACAATATTTAAAAATATCTCTTTAATATATAAACTATCAATATAAATATGATTATCAATACAATTAAAAGTACAACATTAATCGGTCTTAAAATTATGATATTATTTTTACTATGAATCTTTTTAAATGGCTCATCATCTTTATCATTATAAGAATGCTCATTACATATAGTATCATAATAAAATGTAAATTAAATTTATATGCTAAATCAAATCAAATTTGAAATATAGTAACTAATAATCTATTATCACCAAACTATTAAATAATTGATTCCAATTCATAAAGAGATAATAAAAAAATAATTGTAAACAAAATTTTTAATGATAAATATAAAAATAAATAAAAATTATTAAAAATTGTAAATATGATAAATATAAAAATAAATAAAAATTATTAAAAATTGTAAATATACATATTTTATTAAAAATTTAATAAAAACAACAAATAAATTGATCACTAATAAAATATTCTGGTGGTCATTTTAAACAAACAAAAGGTAAAGTTATTGTTTTTTTTTTTAAAAAAAAAAGAAAGAAAGATAAACCACCGCAATTTCGAAAAGGAAAAACATACATGAATTACTAGAAAGCTATGAGGTGAACTTACATTTGTCTAATGTTATTTACAGAAAAATAAGTGTTAATATTCTCATAATATTATACTACTATTTATTTGAAAAATGTCATAAGCAGACAATAAATTTATTATTATTTCAACAGTATTTTGTGCTTATAATTATAAACCTAAGATTTGGTATTATGTTGATAAGACATTGGATACTCCCACAATGTCAACAACAAAAGTGACCAATACTGTGGTTACAGGTGAGCTGCCATTGCACTTTATTAGCAACCAACCGTTTTACCAATAAATGAAATAATTTAGAAATTCATATTGTTGTGTCAGGAATTTAAACTTGCCCACTTTTTCAGCGTAATTGGCTGGAGCCAAATTTTAACGCTAGATAACGTTGCAGTATCATTGCTTTTCTCTTCTTTTTATTTTTTTTTTTAAAGAAAATCCTCAGTAAACTAATAATGTTAAATAAATTTATTCTCACATTCCATCTGCTGAAAATTTATCCAATTTTATGTTCATCAAAAAACTAATTATTCAATCTTCAAGAAACAATTAATTCAACCAAAAAAAAAAAGCTACAAGCTCTTTTGAAATTCACATTTCCATTAATAAAAGAAATACTTAAAGAAATCTTGATTTTCTGCATGAAAAAGCTGACATCGAATTCTTCATTTTAGTTATTACTTATCAATTTACTGTGCAAAATGGGAATAAATTATACACTCGAGCTTTAACAATATCAATTGGTTTTACAATTGTGTGGGAACTTCATATTAACTACATTTTGATATTTTGGGGTGGACCAAGTCTCATGTAAATAATGTTTATGGAACTAATCAAATGATTAAATCTATAAAATTAGGAATCAATCAATAGTTCAATTTAGTTCAGTGTTGAAAATCGATTATTTAAAAATCGATCAAAATTGAAAAATCAATTAAAATAGGAAAATTGCCCAAAATTAAAAACAAGATCAAACTAATCTAATTTAAAACTATATCGTTTTGTAAAATAATTACTCAAAATTTAAAATTTAAAAATAATTTTCATTACTTTATTATATTATAAATTTTTTTCTATTTTTAAAATATTTTAGTTGTTATTTGTATATTTTTTAAAAACTAAAAAGGTATCTATTAAATCAGACTGATTGAATCAATTGAATTGACTAAACTAGAAATAAACCAATTAAATAATTCAATCTTTTAGTTTTTTTAAAAAAACATCAATGGCAAGTTTGGTACTAGGAATGGAAATTGGAAAGAAATGATAGAGTTGGGTGAGAAAGATGGGTCATTCATTATCCTTTAAATTGTTTGGAAATGACGAAGGAAATAAAATATATGTCTAGACGAAATATCCACCTGCAATTTATATTTTATTTATTAATAATGATGACAAAATTGTAATTAAAAATCTCAAATAATTCATGTTAATTTTTTTTATTTTATGAGGTATCACTTCAAATAGCTCGAAAAAACATTTAGTCTTCATTGACATATAAACTAAGTCAATAATTTTATAATGACAAATAACACAAAAAAAATCTCTTTTTTTTGAAAAGAAACAAATATGTGAATTCATAAAAATCACATAATAAAAATTTTAAATAATTTATTTTTTAAGCAAAGAATAATGAAACTTTTGACTCTTTGTTATATCAACGCCAACAAAATGAGATTTGAGAATATTCTTTAGAAGTAAAATTTGTGGTTAGTTTAATTTAGAGAATTATATGATTGTTATTTATAAATGAATGAAAATTATTTTGTGAGCGTGTGTACACGATTACATTCTACAGTAACTTAGTTGTCTTTGTTCATCCCTTTCCACCATTTATTATTAGTCTGCAGATCTCGTTTTGGTTCTTGAATCTAATAATAATGTTGAATGACTACATCATCATAGTTAGGGTTCTTAGTTTTTACAACTATATTATATCCAAGTTTTTGGCAATCAAACTCCATTAAAGGAGAAATTTTTTATTATATTAGTGTGTATATATATCGAGTTAACATATAACCTATATTCGACAATAAAGGTTGAAGTGATATTTTATAGATATAGTAGTAATTTTGCATGGACAATTATAAGTATTTTTTTCATTTTTTAATTAATTTAATGCATAAATCACTTTTACTGCACCAAATGTGGCAACAGAAATTTTCTCACTGAGAACCCAAACATCAATCCATATATGCCACAACATAACTATAAAAAAAAGGTGTATTTTATAGTTGAATTGAAAATTATAATATTCTATATGAATCTAATTAGAAAATATTAAACAAAGCTAAAATCATTCGATCAAGGTTTATGTTTTAGTACTTTATTAAATAAATTGTGGTTATGATTTTTTTTTTGGATAATAATTGTGGTTATGATTATATAGTCTAATAAATATACTCATCGTTTGAATATTTACTCTAGAAGGAAAAAGCTTTGCGTTGGTAAAAGGGGTATTTCCGTCAATTCGGAATATAAACTAGTGGACCCATCCTACAAGAAACGAATAGGAGAGCCAAATGCAAGCCGTCGAGAAGCGGACCAGATTCAATCATCATCAGACAATGGGAAATTCCATAACAGTGGCAGGCAGACCAACAAAAGATCCCACGTGGGTCCCGTAGGACGGGCCCCATAGTAATCCTACGCATTACGTTATATATCTCCCTCCAAAAAAGCCAAACATCTGAAGTTCGAATGCGCCCAGAGTCACAGATCTCTCAGCGTGTGAGAGTCTCAGAAAGCACTCGCTCGTTTCGTTGGTTTAAATGTTTTTTGGTCCTTTATGTGTATCTTTGTACCTTTCGTTTTTTTAATATATTTTTTAATTTTTTTTCCCCTTACTTATGCAATGCTTTCGTTGAAACGAAAATCGATCTGTACCGTTAATTAGTTATTTCCATATGACACCTGTGTATTAGCAATTGTGAATCGATGATGATTAGTTCTTCATTTAGATTATTAGATGCCTTTGTTTCGTATATAATAATTCATAGGCTTATTATAACATACCATTATAATATTCTATAATTTAACTATTTATTATAATAATCATTTATATGATTATTAAATTATCAATTGATACTGTTAGTAGATTTATTTTTTTTAGAAAAGATCAAACTTTTATATACTCTTTGAATTCTATAATTTTATTTAATTTGAACTAAATTAAAGTTAATATTTTTATTTTGACTAAATTTAATATATTTTTATAAAAAATAATTATATTATTTAAAATAATTTCATTCTAAATAAAGTACTTTAATTTTTTTTGTCAAAATATGGTTAACATCTAAAATTTTTAGAATCATATAATGAAAGAGTTTTAACTTTTTTTGTCAAATTGCTCAATAATTAGTTACAATATAGATATAGGATTTATTACTCGGTTAAGTATTATATTAATAATTTTATTAACTAAAAGTTATTTATATTTCACATTTATTTGCTACTATGGATCTTTTATATAATAAAATTATATATATATATATAATTTCACAAATAAATTTTTTATCGAATTCCATTATAAATTATATAATTAAGAAAAGTTTAGGATTTTTCTCCATAAATGGTATATATAATTAATATAACTTTAATTTGAACTATAGAAAATCTTACATATGTATATTTCTACTTCTTTTTTCTTATATGCGGTTATGTGTAATTATTGTAATCATTGTATTTATGCTGTATAAAATTCTCTTATATATGTATAATATTTGATTTAGTTAGAAATAATTATGAATTATGATACATTTAAAAATATAATTTCATTATATTTGATATAAATTATATCAATTTATTTTTAATTTATAGATTTAAAATTATAATGAATTAATATGATAATTTACTATATCTTATATGAATTATAATAATTTATCTTTATTTTAATGTTATAATAAATTATAATTCAACTATATTTCATACAAATTACATTGATTCATGTTTAATATTAATTACTAAAATTATAATATATTAATATGATTCCACTAATTTACTACTAATTTATTTATTATAATAAATTATAATACATTAAAATGAAAATTTCACCTTTCAAGCATTGATATAGAATCATTTTTAAAATGATATTCAATATATTTAAATTCAAAATATTAGATTTATACTTGAAGACTAAAATTAAATATTTTTTTTAAAAAAATAAAAAAATAGAAGTTAAAGGATAACAATGACTAATTCGTTTATACTCGTTGAAAATGTTTGATCTATTTGTGTTAATCGAAAATATAATTTTTCGAAACTAAATTTTATTCATTTACAACTCAATGAGAAAATTTCTTAATTTCTTACACTTGCCAAATTTCTAATAAATTAAAATATTCATTATTTTGATATAAATAGAAATTAATGATCTGTTCCTTCACCGTGAGAGAAGGAGCTGATTGCGCTGTAGTGTCACCAGTCAAATGGCAAGGAATTGGCCGGCCATGTTGCTGCCATGAGAAAAACTATAGAAAATAAATAAAACTGGGAAGGATAACAACAATAGCCATTGCAGGCAGAGATAACCCTTTATCTCCTCTGCCAGATTTCTCCGACGCAAAGTTCACGGCCTGCTTCAAGAAACCATCTATATCTATAATTGAATTGAAGCCAATTATTAATTAGGTGCAATTTCGATTATAAAATCGCTTAGCCATGTGCAAAAGAGATTTTTCTTCAGGTTTACGTATGATTTTGTTTTTATGGCCATTATCCAATTCCTTTATTTATTTTGGCTATCTCTATAAATCATGTCATCCTAAATTAATTTATAATTAGATGAAGTTATGCCTAGTATGTGAAACAATTTTTTTTTTTTTTCATTGACTTTTTTGGTTAAATGTGAAATTATTTACAAAATTATGAGTTTACAAATTAAAATCTTCATTGAAGCTAAATTAAATAAAAAGAGTAAGAGGAAATATACCAAGCCTTTAAATTAAATTATCTCTCATTATACTTTTGTCATTTTAAGAAATAAATATATAAATTTTGTCTTTATCCTTTTTACAAATAGGAATCTCTATATATATATATATATCTGTTAGAAAAAAAAAATATTAGCGATGAGTTGACATTGATATTTAAAACATTATCATCTCAATTCAATACTTGTCAATATAATGACAATATACTTCCAGATTTTAATGATTTATTTACATAATTATTTAGATGCTACCAAATTAAAATTGAATTCATATCAATTGCTGATCTAGTGATATTAGAATTGTCACTGCTAATGGATATTAACTCAAATGATAAGCATTTCTCTTTTTATGGTCTTAAATTTAAATCTAAAAGTTGTGAGAAAATAAATTTCTATAAATTTACACACTTAGATTAAAACTAATTACTTCATAAAAAAATAAATATATTTTGTTAATGAGGCTATAACTGCTCCCAAAAAAAAAAACCCTACTTCAAAGTTTTGGACCTGGAAAGGAATATCATTCTATTGCGTGCTCGGGGTCATCCTGTAGCCAGCTTGTTATTCACAGCACAACAAAACTGGATAAAGTCCTTTTTTTTTTTTTAATATTGATTATCTCAAACAAATTCTGATAATTAGTTTGACTTGGAAATTAAAAAGAGATGGTTATGGAGGACATATGGAACACTATAATACTAAACCATGTTTCAAACTCCACCTCCTCAAATTATTAATATGTAGCATGTACATTGCTTAACTGGAAGTTAGATGGAAATATTCCATTAGACAAGTATAAAAGGAACCCAGAAGCTGTTGTCTATTGCATTGCAGAGATACTTGTAAGCACACACCTTAACTTAATAGAGGAAGCTAAGTGGGGAGGTAATCACTAACCAAAGTCTTAACATGAAGACTGCTTTTGTGTTTGTTTTTGTGCTAGTTTTGAGTGTTATTGGGGTATGTCAAGGAGGGGGCCTCAGGAAGAAATTCTACCAGAAAACTTGTCCTCAAGCGGAGGATATCGTCAGAAGGGTTACCTGGAGTCAAGTCCCAAGCAACCCCAACTTGCCTGCCAAGCTATTAAGAATGCATTTTCATGACTGTTTTGTTAGGGTAAGTAAGACTCCAGTTTTCTAACTCCACGCATGCATGCCTGCTTTATATTCATTTACATTTTCCATGAAAATAATCAAATATACGTGAATTTTGGTAGAATATCCAAGTTTCAAATAATGTATTTTTTTTTTTTGGTTTTAAGTTCATTTGATTTGATTTTTATTTTGTACATATTATGCTTAATTGTGCATTCTGTCAACAAATTATATGTATGTGCGTATGAGTTGAAATGATATTTTTTCGTTTGCTAATAAGAAATTAGTTCAGTGATACTAAAATTATAAAAATGTGAGATTATAAGTATGAACATTAGCACAAACATAATTAACAAAAACAACATATTTAATGTGTTTAATATTTATATGTAATGGCTTAAAAATTAAATTTCAGGGATGCGACGGCTCGATTTTAATAAATTCTACAGCAAATAATAGTGCAGAAAAAGATTCAATTCCGAACTTAACTTTATCTGGATTTGATGTTATTGAGGACATAAAATCAGAGCTAGAGAAGGCATGTCCAGGACTTGTATCTTGTGCTGATATCCTAGCTTTAGCAGCCAGGGATTCAGTTTCCTTTCAGGTAACTAATAAATTGAAAGCTAAAAGCATATATGAAAATTCATGTTTGATCAAATAAACATACGATCTGATCTTATCTCTTAAAACTAATGCATTCTTTACCTAATCGCCATAGTTCAAAAAACCAATGTGGGAAGTGCTTACGGGCAGAAGAGACGGCAACATTTCATTGGCTTCTGAGGTCTTGACTAATATTCCTTCACCCTTTGGAAACTTTTCCACCCTCTTGAAAAATTTCAAGGTTAAGGGCCTGACTGTTCATGATTTAGTTGTATTATCAGGTATACATTTTTATATTAACACCATTCAACTATATATATATATATATATCCTGCAATTGAAACTCTGACATTATTTGATCACTTTTAATAATTTCTGATGTACTAAAAAGAAGTGGTATAGATCGAGCAGGAACTAATTGACTAATATGTTCTTTTGTCTAGGTGGACACACAATTGGAGTAGGCCACTGCAATCTGTTCAGTAACAGGCTATACAACTTCACAGGAAAAGGCGATCAAGATCCATCCTTGAACTCCACCTATGCAGATTTCTTAAAGACCCAATGCAAAAGTCTTGCAGACACAACCACCACAGTAGAGATGGATCCTAACAGCTCTTTAAGCTTTGACAATGATTACTTCATTATGCTTAAGCAGCACAAAGGTTTGTTCTTATCTGACGCAGCCCTTTTAACGAACAAGATTGCAAGCCAGATCGCTGGAGAGTTAGTTGACTCCAAAGTTTTCTTCAAGGAATTCGCACAGTCCATGAAGAGGATGGGAGCAATTGAGGTTCTTACTGGCACGAAAGGGGAGATAAGGAACAAGTGCAGTGTTATCAATCCTTAAACAATCATTGTTTCTATTTTTTCTTAGTTTACTTGTTTCGGGTTCAATTCTTTCTTGTTTAATATCGAGAGGAAGTAATTTCTTTAATTATGATCCTTCAGATTATCTGAAAAAATGTAATTTTTATTCATGTGAAAGCTACTTTGAAAAAAAAAATGTAATTTCAGTTATGTGAAAGCTAGTTTTAAAATATTTTGATGGTAGAAAAATCGAAGAATTTTTAGGTGATTCATGCAATAAAAAACTAATGTATTTTTCACTCAGAAAAGCATTGGATCTTCTTTAAGAAAATATAAAGAGTAAGTCTCACATTTTTAATGAGAGATGGTGCACTATTTTCTTACAGACCAGGATCATCTAATGATTTCTTAGATGTTCAGCTTGATTATTCCAATGACACTTGTGCTTTAGTTATGGAAGTATATTGAGCAAATCACATATTCTGGATAGGCTGGGATATAAATTCGTTTAAATTCTTTTTTTTTTTTTGTTTACACCATTCGTTATCTTCGTGCCCTCATAAGATTAGTTCAAATTCGAGCAGGGTAGGACCATAATGATAGCAAAACTCTCCCTACCAAATTTCAATACAACTGAGCACCCACAAACTCGAACTCGAGACCTCTAATTCGTTTATATGTACAATTTTCAAAAGATCACGAATAATATGGAATAAAAATGTTTTGTTTTCTCCTTTAAGTTGTTGAATGATGTTAGATCAATTTCTAAAATTGCATCTGAGTTGTATTAAAATGAGGAAAAAACAAGTTAATGAGAGTGAAAAAAAAAATGTAATTATATATATATATGAGTTTTAAAAGGAATAGAAAGCTAATTGGTGAACTATTTAAAATCATAATTATATATTATATATTACTCTGGGTAAATGGATATTTGAAATTTTTTTTTAGAACAATGAATATTTAAAGTTAAATGGATGTAAATATTTAATTTTCATAAATAATTTACACTATAATAACTTGCTAATAAGATCAAGAGATTAATTTCTATTTATGTGCTCTATTTCAACTCTTTCTCACCCACTCCAATCCCTTAAAAGATTTAGTGAAACATTTATCGAGGATCTAAGAAAATCAAATTTTATTAACTTCAAGGATTAGCTTAGCTGGTAATTACATATACCCGGATCTTATATATTGTGATAGAATTAACTAGTAATATGCTATATGGATTAGAGCTCTAAGGATTAAATATATATACTTGTTATAATGATTCGTTGTGCAAATTAAAAGAAAAAAATATCAATGAGTTTTTAATTCAATAATATTGTAGTTATTTTTATAATTATGAGTTTCTACAAATTTTAACTTTAATTAGTTGGAGCCAAATTTGCAAAAAAATATTGAAAGAAAAATGAAAAGTTTTTAAGATTAGATTTTCTCTTATTAAATTGAGTTTGTGTTAATAAATTAATTAATTAATTAACTTTTGTCTTTAGTCCTCATTAGACATAGGGACTGCATCTAGCAATATTAATAAAAAAAAAATCGTGATAAGATGATATCGGTCTTGAAAACATTGTCTTTTTTTTTTTTTTTTGAAAACAAAACATTGTCATCTTAATCATTCAAATACCTATATGGATATATATATATATATATATATATATATATATATATATATATATATATATATATATGTATGACTTAATGCTACAAAAATATAATCGAATTCACCACCAAATTTTGATTTATTCTCGCTGAAATTATGGGATTGCAAGTTGATGCGCGCATACTATTAATTTATTAAAAAAGAACTCCTGTTTGATATATTTTTTATGTATTTTTTTTTTCCACAATTCATTTTGCTGAGGCTGTAACTGGTCCAATTTCTAAGGCTAGCTGTTCCAATAGTTTTTTATTTTTGTTTTTTTTAAAAGAAAAAACAAATTCAACGTTATTTTACCTGGAAAGGGTCTCATAATATTTTATGCCCATTCTAGCTAGCTAGTTAACAGCAGAATAGATGAATTGATTATCTCAAACAAACAGTGATCATTAACTTGACTTTGACATTAAAAGAGATGATTATGGAGGACGCATGGAACTGTATAATACTAAACCATGTTTCAAACTCCATCTCCTCAAATTATTAATTTGCAACTTGAAAATTGCTCAACTGGAAGTTAGATGGAAAGATTCCATTAGACAAGTATAAAAGGAACCAGAAGCTGGTGTCTATTGCACCGCAGAGATACATGTAAACACACAATTCTTCACTTAATAGAAGAAGCTGAGTTTGGAGGTAATCACTAACCAAAGTCTTAATATGAAGACTGCTTTTGTGATTGTTTCCGTGCTAGTTTTGAGCGTTATTGGGGTATGTCAAGGAGGAGGCCTCAGGAACAAATTCTATATGAAAACCTGTCCTAAAGCTGAGGATATTGTCAGAAACGTCACTTGGAGCCACGTCTCGAGCAACCCCAACTTGCCTGCTAAGCTATTAAGAATGCATTTTCACGACTGTTTTGTTAGGGTAAGTCCTTCAGTTTTCTAGCTCCATGCAAGCATGCATCCATATGTGTAATGTTAATCGTATTCATTTACCTTTTCCGTAAAAAAGTATGAAATATATGTGAGTTTTGGTAAAATATCCAAGTTTCAAATGATATTCTTGTTTTGTTCCATCCATTTGAATTTATCTTTAATTTATACGTATTATGGTTAATTTTGCACTAGATAGCTAGCAACAAATAATGTAAACTTGAATTGAAATGATATGTTAATGCCAACGAGTCATTATAAGTTTGTGATGTTATAAGTTTCCGCGTCAAATCAAAATCTAATCAATAAAATAACAGTTAATAACAAATTGAAAATTAAAATTTCAGGGATGTGATGGCTCCATTCTAATAAATTCAACAGCAAATAGCACTACCGAGAAAGATTCAATTCCAAACCTAACTTTGTCTGGATTTGATGTTATTGATGAGATAAAATCAGAGATAGAAAAGGCATGTCCAGGACTTGTATCTTGTGCTGACATTCTAGCTTTAGCCGCTAGGGACTCAGTTTCTTTCCAGGTAACTAAAAAATCCAAAATTAAAAGTGTATATATATATATATATCTTCATGATTGATCAAATAAACATATAATTCAATGTTGTCTCTTAAAAGTAAAACATCCCTTGCTTAACTATCACAGTTCAAAAAACCAATGTGGGAAGTGCTTACTGGTAGAAGAGACGGTAATATTTCATTAGCTTCTGAAGTATTCGCTAACATTCCTTCACCTTTCGCCAACTTCTCCACCCTTTTGCAAAATTTCAAGATCAAGGGCTTGACTGTCCATGATCTAGTTGTATTATCAGGTATGCATTTTTATATTAATACCATTTTGCTATATAATTTAATGATTCAGCCTCTACGTATAATACTACAATTGAAACCCTGATATTTTATTTCATTACTTTTAATAATTTCTAATGTATTAAAAAAAGGGTGGGATTGATGGAACAGTAACTAACGAACATATTTATGTCTAGGTGGACACACTATTGGAGTAGGCCACTGCAATCTCTTCAGCAACAGGTTATACAATTTCACAGGAAAAGGTGATCAAGACCCTTCTTTGAACTCTACCTACGCAGATTTCTTGAAGACCAAATGCCAAAGTCTTGCGGACACCACCACCACAGTAGAGATGGATCCTAACAGCTCTATCAGTTTCGACAATGATTACTTCGTTATACTTAAGCAGCATAAGGGTCTGTTCTTATCCGATGCAGCCCTTCTAACAAATAAGATTGCAAGTAATATTGTTGGAGAGTTGGTTAACTCTAAAGTTTTCTTCAAAGAATTCGCACAATCCATACAGAGGATGGGAGAAATTGAGGTACTTACTGGCACGAAAGGGGAGATAAGGAACAAGTGCAGCGTTATCAATCCTTAAATTGTCGCGGTTTTAGATTTTGCTTAGTTTAATTGTTTTTGGTTCAATTCTTTTTTGATTAATATATCAAGAGGGACAAATTTCTGTAAACATATGCGAATTTAATATCTTGGTCATTTAAGAAAAATAAAAATCAGCTTCGTTATTGTTTCCGGTGACACTTGTGTGACTTCAATGCTAATGAGCTAATGGCTAACTCTGGATAAAAATGAGTTTTTAGAGATTAATAGATATAATATATTCATAAACTTTCCTTTATATATAAAAAGGCCTTCATCTATACTATAAAATTACTCGCTAACAAGAGTAAGAAGTTAACCTTCATGTTCTCCCTTTTAAATTTTTTTCAACCTACCCCATACATATATGTTAGAGGAGGATTTAAGAGAATCAAATTTTACTTAACTTCAAGGAGTAAACGTAGTTGGTAATCACACTTATCTGTATCTTATTGAATAGGGTTCATAAAATTATACAGTCCATACTTGAATTTTATAGTTCTAAAATTTATTTGCTTTTGAAAATAATTATGTATACAATTCATGTTGTTCACTAAACAATAGATAAATATTCTCATTTTAATATGATCTGTTCTTTACAATTTTAGACTGATACTATATTTTTGAATGTAGGATAGGATGCAATTTTAGATTAATGCACTCGAGTATGAGTTTCAAGCCAAACTATGAAAGAGGTATTCTATTATATGAAAATCCCTTTAATTTAAGTGTGAATGGGCTGGCTCGATTAGATGGAAAGATAGTTAGTAGTAGTAAAGGTTAGGATGGGTAACTTATGGGCTTCCACACTATCATTATTCATGTATCCTATTTAAACAATATCGAGAGCCCAACTGAGACTGACCGTCGCAAGCAAGGCCATACATCGTCCATTCGGCCAATCCTGTTTCATCGCCTCGGCTGGAATAAGTAGGCAACAATATGCCGCCTCAACGACTGAATTTAGGGTTTGTGGATAATTTGCCTTTGTAATTTAATTTATTATTTAAAGTATATTAATAAAATTAAAATATTTATTATAAAACCTATATAATTAAGTAAATAATATTTTTAAAATATATAATTTTTAATTATATATTTTATTTTTATTTATAATTTTTAAAACTAATTTTATATAATAAAGTAATATAGAGTTTTAATTATTTATTTATCATAAATTAATTCATTATTAAATTTTCTTCTAAAATATATTTTGATATCAAAATTATATATATATATATATATATATATATATATATATATATATATATATATGCACATGCACGCGTTGTTTCCCATCCAATTAATATGGGCTCCACAAATTCAATATATAGTTCTTATTATCTGTAACACAATAAAGATGAGATGGTAAGTTTGTACCCTTATGTGAGTAGAGATAAATCATTTAAATGAAAGGAAAAGAAAGAGAAAGTCTTACCTGTACGTATCTAATTTTACTTTATTTTTTTCATATCTTAAATTGGGGTGTAAAGAAGAAGAAGGGGAATGTTACATTAAAAAATATTTTTTTAATTTTGTTTTTACTTAAAATTAAAAACACTAAACTATTTTTTATTAATAGTTAAAAGCCTCAAACCTTACAAACTTAAACTTCATTTTGTTTTCATCAATGCTACTCTCTTTGAGCATTTTGCTTACTTTTTACTTCTTCCTACATATTAGTACTCATTGTTTTTTTTCTAAAAATTTATATTTTTATACTCAATCATAATTAATGTACTTCTTCCTACACAATGATGCATTTACTAAGGTTTGTGATGGTTGTGTTGTAGATGCAAAAAATTAATCTACATTTGTCACTAAATATATTGCATTTTTATCATTAAAATGAAACATATAATTGTAGCAATTATTTAGTAAGTTAGAGGTATGTATACATACATACATATGTAAAGTTATTTAGGTACTTTTAGTATTTAACTTTCATTTACTTATCTTTCCACCCAAATAAGGAGATATATATTACTTTTCATTCCCCTTACTCCTCTCCCAAGTAAAGGTAAGGTAATATATACACTTTTTCATCATTCGTCTACCTTTCGCCTACTTGCCTTTTCTTTAATTACCCTTTCTTAGCCTCCATCTAAATAGGTTGTAAGTGTAAGCTCATATATTTAGGTTTTTAGGACTTGCTAAATATACTTTGATTTGTTGAAGTCTTTAAACCAAGTATATTATAGTGAATCATACTTCAATCCTTTATGGATTTTGAGATTAATGTCATGATTAATGAGGAAAAGCCACACTCGAATATTCATGTGTTGCAAAGACAAAATGAGATGGCTATTATTGGGGCTATATGTCCATAAAATAAGAAAGGATTGTAACTTTGATTGTTTGGAAATCGGAGGAAAATAAAGAAAAAGAAAAATAATTCTTATTTTTCTCTCTTTATTTTCTTCCAAACAGAGAAAAAATACGATAATTAAAAGAAATTATGATAAATTTATATTTTTACCCTTAGTACTTCTCTATTGAAGGGAAAATAAATTTATATATATATTTTTTAATTTAAACATGAAGAGAAAAAATAAATGAGAAAAAATAAAATTTATTTTCTCTATTTAATTTTTTTTAACTTTCTAAACAATTTCTCAAACATAGGATTAATGTTGGAGAGCTTACTAGAGAAGAAATTTCATATCGCTGCCAGACAGAATGCCATAAAAGTTAAAGTGAGAGTGGTCAAAGCTTCTTTCTTTAAGCGACCTGTTTAAATATGTCTTTTCAATTTGTTCCTCGCTAAAGAAACTCACATCGGGGTGATAGATAAATTCTTGTTGAAGTAAGATAAAATAAAGGCAAATTAGCCATGGATTGACAGTGAGTGCGGCTCATATGCCAGTAACCTATTGAGGAAGATGACTTCAATTAACAAACTTTATATTTGTTTTTTTTTTTTTTAAGAAATCTTAAAGTCAATTATTATTATTATATAATGGTTAATATTATTTTGTCAAACTGATTTAGCGAAAAAAACATGAATAGAATTTAAATATGGTGAAGTGGTTAAAGATACGAAGCACCTAAGAATTGAAGTCTTTTGCTTTTACTAACTCTATCTACGCGTGTTCGTATTCAATAAAATTTTTATAAAATTCTAAAATTCAGCAACTATCATAATATGATAATTTTATTTATGTATTATTATTAAATTGAAATTTTATGAATTTTTGTAAATTTAACGAGTATTCATAACGCTCTACACAATTGTAATATTTTTAAAATCACATCAAATTGACTGATTAAACTAATATTTGAGAATTAGTTAGCAATTAAATTTGATTCAATATTAAAAATTGATGAACAAAAAATAAATTAAAATCGAAAAAATCAATAAAAATAAAAAAAATGAATCAAATTGTATAGTATTAACCTAAAATTATATTGTTTTATGAAAATATTTAACTTTAAAAATTACACTATTTTATTGAAAAATTGAATATTTTTATTATTTTATACTTTTTATCTTAAAATATTATTTATCTGTATTAAAAAATTTAAAATAATTATTGAATTAGATTATTCAAACGATCGAACTAAGACTTAGTCAATCAATTGATTCTAGTTACAATCCAAAATTTTTTTTTAAACAATGCAAAATTGTCAGAGCATTATGCGGATGGCCATGTTAAGAAATGCAAATTGTCCGTTGAAAATAAACTTTGATGACTATATGTTGTAATTATTTTGGTGAAGTCACTTTCAGATTCAAATAAATATATTTTCTAGACTTCCATGTCGCCCGCTGCCATTACAGGCGTCCATATTTCACTACCCCATTCTTCGCATTCACACGTCCTTTAAAATTGAAGAAAATTTGGAAGAAGGGGAGAAAATGAAATAGAAATGGAGAGGGCAAAGGATAAAGGCCGAGTCCACAGCTCTTTCATTAACTTCTTCTTTTGACTTGCGTTTTGTGGTATTGTTTGTTTAGTAAAGTTTTGTCTGCAGGCTCTAAGAAATTGCATGTTACTAATCCTTAGAAGTCAAATCTTAGTTCATTTCGTGTTCAATTATTAGTATTGTAATAATATGATTTATAGCGTTAATATTGATACATGTATTAATTTATGTGTAAATATACTTTAATTAATACAATCACAAAAGCCTTAGTAGGACCTATAACCACAATAATTTTGCAGTTTAAAATCGGGTCGAAACCATAATGGATCGATGCTATAAAAATATTTGCTAATAAACTTAAATATTTTTAAAATTAGTCAGTGAATTAGTCAATTAATTGATTAGATCAATTTGATTAACTTAGTTTAATAATTTAAAAATAAAAAACAAAAACATTACTAAAATAATTTTAAAAATATTTATAAAATAAAATGTATTCATAATATTTAAAAATAAAAAATAACTTAAATTTAAATGAAGTGCTTAATATTTCAATTTTCAATTCTATTTGTTCAATCAATGGATCTAAGTTTAATTATCAAAACGTTGATAAACTAATGGGAATATAAATTAAGAAAATATAAAAAAGAATGAACTCATTTCGTATATTTAAAGTCAACAACGGATTTTGTCGGTGAAGCCACAATTATTACAATTTCTAAGACTAATTCAATTTATTTATTTTGGCTTCAGCATTTATGCGTAGGGTTTGGCCTGGAGGAAAGGTTTATCACAATGTTGCTTGCCAAGGGTCATCCCAGCTGGGCTATAAGCTAATTCATTACATCAGGATTAATAAAGTTCTTCTCTTTTAATTATTATCTCAAAAATACTCATCTATATAATCATCATTAGTTTGGAAATAAATGGGTTATTTCAGCACACTTACAATTGTATAATATTAGGAGGAGCAATATATCATGATAAAAATTTCAAAAGTCAAACACTCAACCTCCCTAAAAGCAAATCATATCTAATATATACCTTACTTACTAGGGGAAGCAATACACATATGCCACTAGACAAATTAATATGAAAGGAAGAAAGAGTTGATATATATATATATATATATATATATGTTGTATTGCAGGCAGACTTGGGATCCCAAAAAGCTTAATATAGAACAATCAGTCACTCAAATTAATCTTTAACATGAAGACTGCAGCTTTTGTGTTTGTTTTTATTGTAGCTTTGAGTGTTATTGGGGGTTGTCAAGGAGGGGGCCTGAAGAAGAATTTCTACAAGGAAAGCTGTCCAGAAGCTGAGGATATTGTGCAAAACATCACTTGGAGCCATGTCTCCAGCAACCCAAACTTGCCTGCTAAGCTACTGAGAATGCATTTTCATGACTGTTTTGTTCGGGTGAGACCCCTGCGGTACCCTTTTTCTTTTTTACTCTCATTATTCCATATTTAATAATTAATATGTTTTAAATTTAAATATGTATTTTATTCATATAACATGTGATTAAAAACCGCAATATAATATAGAATTCAGCTTTTTATTATAGTGCAATTATAAAAATTAAATTCTTGAAATCGTATAAACAAGCACTAAATAAACACTAAAATAAATATATTATCATCAATATCAAATAAAGAACATATGTTTTTACATTCATTCGTCTATCTAGTGAACTTAATAATTTTCCTATTTTACTTCTTAAATGTAGACAAATTTATATTTATTGAGCTCATACGAGTTGTTTATCAAACATGTTACTCTTTTTGCAGCTTTTTCCTAAAAAATGAAGAATGAATTTTAGTAATAAATACAATTGTCAACAATTTTTTTTTTTTTAAATTCAATCCATTGATTCATTTTTTTTGCAAATGGAAATTGGTGTTAATCTCTGAATATCTAATGTATATATATACACATGGATGATTAAATTTTCAGGGTTGTGATGGCTCAATTTTAATAAATTCGACTGCAAACAGTACTGCTGAGAAAGACGCAATTCCAAATCTAACTCTATCTGGATTTGATGTTATCGATGAGATAAAATCAAAGTTAGAGGATACATGTCCAGATATTGTATCTTGTGCCGATATCTTGGCCTTGGCTGCTAGAGACTCGGTTTCCTTTCAGGTAATTAATTGATTCAAAAACAAAAGTAAATATTTTCATTTTTCTTTTATCAAAATAAACATAAAATTCATGGTGCTTAATGTTTGTATATTAACTAATATTATATTCATCGTAGTTCCAAACACCTATATGGAAAGTGCTTACCGGTAGAAGAGATGGTAATGTCTCACTAGCTTCTGAGGTCTTTGCTAACATTCCGTCGCCTTTCGCCAATTTCTCCACCCTCGTGCAAAATTTCAAGATCAAGAATCTCACTGTTCGTGATCTAGTTGTATTATCAGGTAGAGCGCATATCTTTAGTGTAATCAAACTTTGATATATATAATTTTTTCCTTTAGATCGAACAAGAACTGATAAATTACTGTTTCTGTCATGTAGGTGGACACACAATTGGAGTAGGCCACTGCAATTTGTTCAGCAATAGGCTGTATAACTTCACAGGAAAAGGCGATCAAGACCCGTCCCTGAACCCCACCTACGCAGAATTCTTGAAGACCAAATGCCAAAATCTTACGGACACAACCACCACAGTAGAGATGGATCCTAATAGTTCTTTAAGTTTTGATAGTGATTATTTTGTTATTCTTAATCAGAACAAGGGTCTTTTCCAATCCGATGCTGCCCTTCTAACAAATAAGAATGCAAGTAAGATTGCTGGAGAGTTGCGCGACCCTAAGGTTTTCTTCACAAAATTTGCACAGTCGATGAAAAGAATGGGAGCAATTGAGGTCCTTACTGGTACAGAAGGGGAGATCAGGAACAAATGCAGTGTTATCAACTCTCAGACAGTCCTTTTGGCCTCCGCTTAGTTAGTTTACTTATGTATTAAATAATTATGACTTGTTATAGTGTTTCTTGTGCTGTTTCTGTTGTGCAAGATTAAGAAGAAAAACACATGTGCTAGCATGTGAAGGAGATAAATAATAAAAATAATTTTTAGGTATATGGTCATTAATTCTTACATTAAAATGGAACTGAAAGAATTATTATTTTTATAATTTTAAATGCCAAAAAAAAAAAAAAAAAAGAGTAACACACAAAGTTACTTTCTTGTAATAGTTGAATTGTATCAAAGTTTTAAAGAACAAACTCTATTTCAATCAATTATACACAGGGTCAAAATGAATGATTTAGTTTTAAGTCAATATTTTACAGATATGAAATTTGATCAAGATGAATTGGAAAAGGGCTTGTAATATATGTTATATTTGATTGGCATACTAAAAATTAACAATTTCTGAAATCAAAACATATGACACGATCTCCATTCCATTTTAACCAAAAATTTTGAATGTATCTTCAAGATTTAAAATTTCACTAGTTATTGTTATTAATCCAGAAATTTCACTGGTGATAAATGTATATTCCTCTCTTCATGTATATTTGAAAATACATTTGGAATGTGAACATAAAAATCATGAAGCCATTAACATTGGGCCTAAGTTCCCAACTTGCTTATATAGCGTAAGTAAACGGTTCCAAATGATTTAGGAGCTTCTTTTTAGAGGTGATTTTACTTTTCGGTTTGTAGGTATATAATATGTATTTGATTAATATAATATTTTATTTAAAAAAGATTTGATATTTGATAAATTATTTAAAAATTTCAATTCAAAAAATTATATTTCTAGTTATTTTTTTATTCAGAAGTTATCCTTAACTTTTTATATTGATTTTAATATAGATATTTATTTTAATATTATTTTATTAATTACTTAATATTTATTACAATACTTATTTTTAATATATATTTATTTTTTAATAAAATTACTATTATATTAATAATTAATATTTAATATATATGTTATAAAGTTTAAATTATAATTTTTTTAAAAAAATACTTAATATATGATTGTAAATTATTTTATATTTAAATTTTAAAAAATATATATATATATATATTTAAATATATATTTATATTAATAATTGTATTTGTAAATAATAATCAACAATACTAATTTTATTAAATATTTAATATCAATAGGCAACTAGTAAAGTATTGCATGAAAGTTTTTTGAGGGTGGAAAGAGAAGTTAAAAGAGAATGATAGAAATGTATGAAATGTAATATAAATAAGATTAGTTAACTTTACTTTTTTTGTTTTTTTCACAAAAGTGATTAATGGATAAAATTTTAACTTTGCTCTTATTTATATCATAAAAAAATTTATAAATAAAGTTAATTTATTAATTTTTATTTACATTTGACTTATTAATTCTCTCTCTATAAATCACTCCCCCACAAGCCCAAAAGCAACATGCAATCAGAAACAGTAAACCAACAGGCCCGTAAGATAAGAAGCCCAGTTCCGCAAAAGCACCCGGATTTTTAAAACTTTCAAGTACTCTTCGCTATCTTCCACATCAAGCAAGAAAATACTCCATTACAGAACTTTCTCTTTACTCGCTCTCTACGCTAACTCCAAGCATCAATCAAATCAATTTTTCTCATATAAATTAAAACCCCCAAATCGAAGTTGTCTCCATCTTTCAAGATGATGCTTAGAGTCCGCAGCAGAGACGGCCTGGAGCGCGTCTCGATCGACAATCCTAACATCACAATTTCACAGCTCAAAACCCTAATCCAAACCCAACTCCAAATCCCAATCGCTAACCAAACCTTGTCCACTAACCAAAATCTCCTCTTAGCCAAATCCCCATCCGATCTCCTCAAATTTACTGATATGTCCGACCCCAACATGCCTCTCTCCACCCTCAACATTGCCCACGGCTCCATCATCTTCTTATCCCACGACGGCGAAAGAACCATCGCGGGGCCCACCTTCCACCCCGCGGGCTCCTTCGGCCGCAAGATGACCATGGACGACCTCATCGCCAAACAAATGAGAATTACTAGACAGGAAAATCCACATTGCGAAGCGGTGTCCTTTGACCGCGATTGCGCCAACGCGTTTCAGCAGTACGTTAATGAGACGTTAGCGTTTGCAGTTAAAAGGGGTGGGTTTATGTATGGGACGGTGTCGGATGATGGGAAAGTGGAGGTTGATTTTATATACGAACCACCGCAGCAGGGGACGGAGGAAATTTTGTTCCTTTTAAGGGATTCTGAGGAGGAGAAATTGGTTGATGCGATCGCGGTGGGGTTAGGGATGAGGAGGGTAGGGTTTATATTTACGCAAACTGTGACGCAGGATAAGAAAGATTATACCTTGTCGAATAGGGAGGTTTTGCAGGCTGCGGAGCTTCATGCCGAGAGTGGGTTGAAGGAATGGGTTACGGCCGTCGTGAAGCTGGAGGGGAATGAGGACGAGGGAGCTGATGTGCATTTCGAGGCGTTTCAGATGAGTGATATGTGTATTAGATTGTACAAGGAGAAGTGGTTCGAGATGGATATTGGGGAGGATGTAGATCCTAAGTTGTCGAGAATGAAGAAGGATGTCGTTGTTGGAGGAAAGGATGTTAGGGAGGTTGATAATGATTTTTTCTTAGTCGTTGTCAAGATTTTCGATCACCAGGTACGTTATTAGTCTGTCTTTTAATAGTTTCTGGTTTTTGATAAGTTCTGTTTTGGTGTGCTTGGTTAAATGGAACGTAGCTGCTTTTTTGTAGGGTTCACGTTTATTTGATTAGTGTTTGATGGTTAAATGACCTTTGTGTTCCTTGCTTTAATGCGGTTTTTAGCTTTTAGCTTCAGAATAATGAGGTTAAAATCATGATAAGGTTGCTTAGATTTTTTTTAAAAATATTTTCTTGAGATGTCACTAAATTAAGTAATTTAGTAGCTAAGAACATCCCCCCTTTTATTGTTTGGATAGTAAATAATGAGTTCAGACCTACCAAATAATGACGATTTTTTTTTTTTTTTGAAAAAAAGATTCGACCTGGTTGAGGGCCGCAGGATAGATATTGTCTAATGAGCGCTGCAGCATTGCTTCAGCCCAAGTTGGGGTGTGATTCTCTTTTAGATAAAGGGTTGCTTCTGGATCTAGTATAGAAAACATAGTGGCAGAAGTTAGCAAGTCGCCATTGTGTTATTTTGAGGCATTAGCAGTTGATGTCTAGAAGTTGATGTTTGCTCAGATAATATTTGTGACTGATTCACTTGAATCATATTTCATGGTATGAAGAGTAGCTAGAAATTATAGATCTGATGCATAATGGATTCAGCAATGTGGGAAAAGATTTAGATTTATGGGGATAAGATAGTTATGTGCCTGCACATCTGCTTTTATGATTATGTTTTTGTTCTGTATCAAAATGCTGCTGACGTGGACCCTTGAGTTGGACTGCCTTGACTGAGGATTAAAAAGTATTGATGTATAAACTAGATATATCAAAGAGTATCTGGCACAGCATCCAAGCTACTTAGTGTGAAGAAGTGCCTGCACGATTTCAGTGTCCCTTTGGTTTGTTTACTTTTTCAGCTTTTTGATATTTGGACACAAAACGTAATATTTAGACAACAAAAGGGGAAAACTAATAGTTTAAAAAGAAGAAAAAAAATCATATATTATAAAAAGTTTAAAAAAAATGTTCAATTGCTTTTTTTATTTAAAGTAAAATTCATGCATTTATTAGATATATTTTCTTGTTATTGCATTTGATTTCTATAAAAGCGAAAGTTTATGAAATTTTCATTTGAAAAAGCAAAAATCAGGCAGTCGAAATGAGTATTTATTTTGTTTTGAACATTTTTATCCAAACCAAGGGCAATTGCATTAAAGGGATAGGTAGAAACACCATTGATGTTGCAGGTAGCAGTCTGTCTGGCTATGTAGTGACACTCGTCTTGAAAATCAAAACAATAGAAAAGTTCTAGGCTAATGTCATATGGAACTGCTGGAAGAAAATGTAGTAATTTGAATCTGTCCGTTCCTTTCGGTCTACATGTCAGATCTAGATGCATATATTTGGCAATGGTATAGAATGAGAAATATGCTTTTGCAGAGCATTTTTAACTATCTAATAGATTCACAGGGAAAAGGGAACACATGTAAGTATGAATTTCATTTGTAGGACCAATTCCCTGGTCACGTAGCAATGAGGGTCTTAAAACTGAATTGGGCCCTTCAAATGCATAAAATGGCCCTTCATGTAAGCAATTTGTGGAATCCATTTTTTCAACGTAGACTTCATCTGCACTGACAAAGGTATCCACCATGAGAACCAACGGCGCCCTACTCCAGTAGGCACGTGTGGGATCTTATTTACACTTCTCATGTAATTTCAAACAGATAGTCATGTTCTCTGAGTTGATTTGTAAAGCTAGCTTATACTTCTTTTCTGTATAATAATACTTTAGAGTCCTGTGATTTCATGACACTGATTCTCTCAGATTGTTATCATGCATTACCTGGGAGTAAGCAATGTACCATTTTTGGTAATATAGCATTAGCAGGAAGTTGGAGTCTGGGTAGAGTTGATGTGGTATTTTTTTCATAAAGAGGGAACAGTACCAAATATTTGACTGCATAATTTGTTATTCTTTTGTTTTGTGTATCGTTCTGTTGTGATTTTCTAAGATATTAGCATAACACTCCTTAATGATTCTGTCTCTTGCTTTGATGATATTATTTGCTTTGCGTGTTATGGGAGGAGCCTGAATGATTTTTTTCTCATGGCTTATGCAGGGTCCTCTTTCCTCATCCTTTCCCATTGAGAACAGGATTAACCAAGTTACTATGAGGGCACTGAAGAGTCATCTGGACCGTTCAAAGAATCTTCCATTTGTGAAAAGAATTTCTGATTTTCATTTGTTGCTCTTTCTGGCCAGATTTCTTGATATCAGTGATATTCCTTCGTTGGCAGAGTGTGTGCAGACACAGACCACTGTACCAGAAGGTTACCAGCTCCTAATTGATTCCATGGCTCGTAATTCTTGAATTCCTTGATGCCCTTTCATTGGACATATACATGTTATCCCTCCGTGAAAATTGCAAAATTGCAACTGGGCGTTGTTTAATTGGGCCCTGGATCAATTATGTTGATTTCTGGTGCCACTATGGCGAAAGAAGGCTTTGTACCCAGCAGTTTAATTTACAGAATGTCTATATGTACTGTCAGTTTATCTAAAAAGTATTGTCGAATCTGAGGATTTGATATTGTGTTAAACGTAATCGAACAAGTTGGTTTCAGGATGGTTACTCTCTCCCATCTGCTAGGATTCTCTGTAGTTAAAAAGAAAATGATTGTATGATAGTGCCGGCAATTGTTCTGGTCTTAATTTTTAGTTATAACATACGAATAACTAATTTTCATTCAATGGCGTTAAGATTTCTTTGCTCAACTCGCGATATGTTTTACGTTCTTAATCTTTTTAAATATATTAATTATGGTAATACGGCACATATTAAGTGAAATTTGTAGAATTTCAATTTTCTTTAATTTATAAGTGGAACTTTGCAGGTTAAATCATTAATTAATTTCTTCATTATTAAAAGATTCATTACTTCTAAATCAATAAAGTCATCTTGTGAAATTTTTCTATGTTTACTTCAACAAATATTTTAACACTTGTGAAATTTTATTTAAAAAATAAAAATGCAAAGGCAAATACAAACATAAATATTTTGTTGAAAATATTTTACCTTTTGTGTTCACCTTGATCCTGAACTTATTATGCAGTAAAATAATTAAAACACCTATTTTATAATATTATTAGGAATTCAAACGTTATGAGTTACAATACCTTGTGCAGGGTGGATTATGGAGGGCATGTGGGCTATGGCTCCTCGAAAGTTTTTTATTTTTTAAATGGAGATTTCAATGAAATACACATATTGAAATGTTTATGTAGTATATAAATTTGGTTCTCTAAAAATCGAAACAGTTCTATAGTATAAAATTTTTGCTACAACATTAAATTTGATCCTCTAAAAATTGAAGTGAAATTTCACCACTAGCAGCATAGAAATAAAAAACATGAAAATACAAATGGAAAAATAGACCAGAAAAAATGATATTTTTTAAAAATATAAAAAATGTGTAAATATAAAAAAATATAGGGATATATTTATAAATATTTTTTCTTACATATAATAAATATTGAAACAATTAATTATGAGATTATATATAAATAATATTAAAAATAATTATTTAAGACAATATTAATTACAAAAAATTAAATGAGATGATAATAATCAATCAAATATTTAAAAATAAATATTAATTGTTTATAAATTTCATACTTAAAATTTATAGCATAACAAAAATGTATCTTCAAAATGGAATTACATTTCTTAAATTTTTAAAGTTGCAGAAACATATCTTGAATATTTTCAACAAATTTTGGTGAGTTTTTCTGGAAAAAAAATATTTTTAAAATGCAAAAATACATCTCTTCGAGAGTTTTCTTGCATTATACACCATTACTATTCTCTTAGGGTAAATTTCATCAACTATCCCTCAATTTCTAACGACGTACTTAACTGTCCTTAGATGAAAAACTATAAACCAAAAGTCTCTCGGTTCAAATGAAGTTGTCTGAATACTGACGTGACATCAACCAGTCCATTTTCTCTCTCTTTCTCTGTATGAATTCATGCGTAACACCTTCTCTTCATGCTAGAATCTCTAAACAAGCCTTCACCCAAATGTTCTTTCTCCTTCCCTCCTTACACATTCTTTGTCATTGTTGAACAAATGTAATAATGGTAAGGTGATGCACAATGTACAACCACCACTTGCTTGAATTGAAAGGTAAAGCAAAAATTTAATCAAATAAGAACAATAACAAAGCTCCCTTTTTAGTGGGGGGTGGATGAGGCATTTGGAATAAGGAAATTCCTAAATCACAAATGCAAAAGTTTTTGAAAGTGGAGCTATTTGTTGACAATGGTTTCTCAACCCAAAACACAATAGAAAAATAGAGCAATATGCCCTGGAAATGCAAATTTAGATGGCGTAGATGCCAAATATGGATAGGCCTTTTAAAGGCATAACCAACACCTGTTCTTAATCAAAAGGAAATTGATAGGCCCTTTGAAGACCACCAAATGATTGGTATGATATTCAAGGTTGAGATTGAAGTTGAGAAAAGAGATTTTCGTTGGTTGATAATTTGGGCATTATTTTTCTTATTTGTTCATGATGTTTGTGAATTTTAAGGTTTTGTCATA
>CATIWR010479496.1:0-11327 GCA_949677035.1 Omphalea diandra | reverse complement strand
TATATATATATATATATATATATATATATATATATGTATATATATGTGTGTATGTACATATATCTATATATGTATATATGTGTGTGTGTGTGTGTGTGTGTACATATATCTATATATGTATATATGTGTGTGTATGTACATATATCTATATATGTATATATGTGTGTATATGTACATATATATGTATATGTGTGTGTGTGTGTGTGTGTGTGTGTGTGTGTATTTATTACCTTATATCTTTAACTTCTACCTTCTCCCCCTTTGTCATTATCAATAGTAGTAATAAAAAATCAAATGGAGTCAAATAATATTATAAATAGAACAAATTAACATATTATTCCATTAAAACTGTTGTCCATTACATCAGATATTTTTTAGAATGAAAAACAAAGACAAAAGAGATGAAATAAAGTAAATATGCAATATGAGGGAGTAAGAAAATTTGGTTAAGTCCTAGGGATGGTTTTAAGGTTTGTCCTTAGGCTCATCTACTACATCTGGCTCAGTTGGAGTACATAGAGTCCTTGGTTGTAAGTTCAACCCTTCTACTATCCAATCCAAAGTTTGGTTGATGTCCTTCATGTCCCTTTGAAATTTTTGTATTTTTTGGTGTAGAAGATTCAACCCTTTGTATGGCATTAGAAATGGTCTCCAATTGCTCAAGAACCTTTCTCTCAAAAATAGTGAGAGATGGACTAGATGTAATAGGAGCAGGAGCACTTGTTCCAATCTCTTCTGTTGTTGTAACCCTTGTTCTTATGGCTTCCTCAACGTCTTTAGTCTCTTTTTCTTGCTGATGAATTCCTACTTCTTCATTACTCTTTTGATTAGACTAAATCCAATCCTTACAAGATTTTCATGCTAAGAAAGATCTTCTCACTGATAGATTCATTGTGTGGCAATTTTTCCAACACAATGTTTTCTCTTCTAGTTCATCCTCTGTTTAGGGAATGGCTTCCACATACTTAGCAATTTTAGTGATGTGGTGACCCATCATAAACTCATTAGCTTTGTCCACTTGTCCATCTATCCTTTGCATCAAGAACAATAAATTGTTAATCTTTTGTTTGTTCTTTTTGCACCATAAATAGAACAAATTAGTGATTATGCAATTGTCGATTGATTGCACTCTCCCATTTATAATCCATATGATGAATCGATGGGCTATCCTCAATGCTTGACTTTTAATTTTTAATGTCTTGTTATTGTTACTATTGTCATTGCTCTTCCCATCAATGATAGGCTTCCAAAATTGATTCACATCAACCTTGAATGTAGGAGGAGGCTAACTTGAATGTAGAAGGACACTCTATTATCCCTGAAGTAGTAACATTAAAGTACTTTACCAAATTGTTAGGTCTAAAGGTGTATTTCTTACCAAATAATCTAAATTTTGTTAAGCCTTACTTGGCATACACATCACAGTCACTGCCCAACACCTCCAAATGGTGAGAAACTCCACCATAAGTTCTAGGTCGGAGGGTTCTTTGAGATAGCAAAACAACTCCCATCCAATTCCTATCATAAGCTCTTCCACCTTTTCAACTAGCCCATATCTTTAAAGATCACTTCACTCAAGAAATTTTCCACCTCTTAGGTGCCACTTTAGCAATTTTAGAGCCAAATCATTTTTTTGTTGTCTTAAGATGGATTAGTTAAACAGGGGAAGAGTATATACTCTATTTCTGATGCCTTTCCTTTCCCCTTTGGTTTTGAAATAGGTTTTTATTTTTTGGACGATTGTTATGCTGAGGATGGTTATGCAGTTCATTTCTTTTGTTGGGCAAGCATAAAGGTTAGATTCTCCTTAATTTCAGAGCTGGAATAGGAAGGCTTAGGGTTTTTAGTGGCTGGTTACTTGCACCTCTTGGTTAAATCTAGTTTGGGTGCCATTGATAACATGTTTGAGGTTTGATATAAGTGAGTATACAAAAGAAATAGTAGCAATTTAAGAGAGAGAGAGAGTTGAAAGGATATTAAAGCAAAAAGTAAACTGACTTTAAGGTTATAAGGGGGTTTATATAGAAGTTTAATGAGCTCCTTTGTTTTTTAAAAAAATATGACCATTAGGAGTGTTCAACGGCTGTTGTGATTTTAACAACGGCTGTTGGACATGACCATTATCTCTCTCAAGCAAATGTTCTTTATCCAATGGTGGTGGCTACTCATAACTGCCATTAGATGAAGAACAACAGTCATTGAAAATACACAATGATCGTAGAGACTAATAGAAGCAAAATGAGGAACTCACCAATAATGCAATGGTCGTTGGGAACCACACAATGACTGGTGGCCATGTTTTTTAAAATAGAACTAAGTTTAAAACAACCTTTTCAAAGATGTAACCATTTTAAAAACTTAGCTGATGAATATCATTAATCAAACTTAATGTTATAGTCATCAATTTAATTAATATATGGACATTTTGATCAAGATTACACATAATTAAAATCTTTAGCTTATTAAGTCTAAAGGCATTAATGGTAATCAATTCAAGCAACATATCAAGTATCAACCAACAATAAACATATAAAGATTGAAAAAGGTAAAGAAGAAGAAAAAGAACCTATTGAAGTTAATCCATGGTGTTCCCATCAATCATACCAAGTTCTCTTTTAATGAATTGTAACCTTTCATCACAAAGAAATTTACTAAAAATATCAGCTAATTGATGGTTAATATCAATAAATTCTAATACAATATTTTCATTATTAGCATGATACCTAAGAAAATGATGTCTAATTTCTATATGCTTACTTTAGAAAGTTGTATGGAATTCTAGACAAATTGATGACACTAGTGTTATCACACTTAATGGCGACTTGATTTACAACTACTTTATAATCAAGAAGTTGTTGCTTCATACATAAGATTTAAGCACAACAAATTCCAGCTACCATATAGTTAGCTTCAACAGTTGATAAAATAACTAAGTTTGCTTTTTGCTACTCTAAGACACTAAGCATTGACCAAGCAATTGACATGTGCCTGAAGTACTCTTTCTATCTAAGGTACACCCAGCAAAATCAGCATCAGAACATGCATTCAACTAAATGAAGAACTCTTAAGATACCAAATTCCTAAGTTGGGAGTACCAATAAGATATTTTGAGTATGTGCTTCATAGCATGCAAATAAGACTCCTTAGGATTATATTGACATCTAGCACACAAGCAAACATTGAACATAATATCTAACCTAGATGTTGTGAGATAGAGTAAACTACCAATCATATAGAGTAAACTACTAATCATACCTCTATACAGCTTTTAATCCACAACCTTATCGTGTTCATCCATACTTAGCTTGATGTTGGTGCTCATTAGAGTTTTACATGGTTTGTTGCTTTCCGTGCCAAATCTTTTGATTAGATCCATTATATATTTGGCTTAGTTGATGAAGATTCCTTCCCTTCCTTGCTTGATTTGCAAACTAAGGAAGAATTTGAGTTCTCCCATCATGCCCATCTCAAATTCACTTTTAATTACTTTAGAGAATTTTTCACATAAGCAAACATTAGTAATACCAAATATGATATCATCTACATAAATTTGCACTAATAATAGGTTTTTATTCTTCTCTTTAGAGAAGAGTGTTGTGTCTACCAACCTTTTAGAGAAACCTTTCTTTACAAAAAAGTTGCTCAACCTTTCATGCCAAGCTTTTGGAACTTGCTTTAAGCCATATAAGGCTTTAATGAGCTTGAACACATGGTTAGGAAAGCAATGGCTTTCAAAATTAGGGGGTTGTTCAACATATGCTTCCTCATCAATATAGCCATTAAGAAAAGCACTTTTGACATCTATTTGATATAGCTTAAAATTCATAGGAGATGCAAATGCAAGTAAAATCCTAGTAGCTTCCAATTTTTCTACTGGTGTAAAGGTCTCATCAAAGTTAATTCCCTTTTCTTGGTTATAGCCTTTGGCTGCTAATCAAGCCTTATTTCTAATAATAATTTCATACTCATCAAGCTTATTCCTAAAGACCCATTTGTTCTAATAATGGAATGATTATGAGGTCTAGGAACTAAAGTCCACACTTTATTCCTTTCAAACTAATTGAGTTCATCTTCCATAGCAAGAACCCAATGTTCATCTTTAATGACCTCATCTATGGTCTTAGGCTCAATAAGGGAAACAAAAGCAAGATTGGTACATGCATTTCTAAAAGATGATCTAGTTCTTATTCGACTTGATGGATCACCAATGATGAGATCTCTTAGATGATTTTTCTTAAAAACCCAGTCCCTTTCTAGTTGAGTTTGCTCTTCATTTAGAGTAAGAAGAGGTGGATGTATATTTCCTTCACTCCTCATTTATTGTGCATTATCCACATTCTCTCCTTCTTTTTCAATGTTCAGCTCACTCATAGGACCTATAAGATCATCAACATTTTATTTTATTCTTAAAGAAGGGTGATTAGATTCATCAAATAAAACATGCATAGACTCCTCTACAACAAGTGTTCTCTTATTGAAGAATTTATATCCTTTGTTGGTAGTAGAGTATCTAAGGAAAATTTCTTTATCAGATTTGAAGCCAAATTTGCTAAGGTTGTCTTTAGTGTTTATAATAAAATATTAGCAGCCAAAGACTCTAAAGTATGCAATCTTAGACTTCTTGTTGTTCCATAACTCATAGGGAGTTTTCTTTAACAAGGGTCTTACCAAGACTATTTAAGACATAGCATGAAGTATTAATAACTTTAGCGTAAAAATACTTAGGAAGATTATACTCATTTAACATGGTCCTAACCATTTCTTGAAGAGTTATATTATTTCTTTCTACCACACCACTTTATTGTGGTGTTCTAAGAGTTGAGAAGTTGTATGAGATACCATACTCATTGTAAAAGCTATGAAATTTAGCATTTTCAAACTCTTTTCTATGGTCACTTCTAATTGAAGAGATTTTCAAATCCTTTTGGTTTTTAATTCTTTTGGCAAAAGTCTTAAAATCATAAAAAAAAAAGAGTCCCTATAAAGGAGAAACAATACCTAAGTATACCTAGAGTAATCATCTGCTATGATAAATGCATAATACATGCCTAGTAAGGTAGATACTCTAATGAGTCCTAACAGATCCATGTAAAGCAATTGCAAAGGTCTAGAAGAACTTACCTTGTCCTTAGCTTTGAATGAAGATTTGACTTGTTTTCCTTTTTTACATGCTTTACAAATTCCTTCCTTTGCAAACTTGATTTAAAGTAGGCCTTCAACCAAGTTTCTCCTTTTAGCTTATTGAGAAGTTCCATGTTGGCATATTCTAGCCTCCTATGCCAAGTTTTGCCTTCATTCATTACAAAGACTAGACACTTTACATTATATTTAATGAGAGAATTTAAATCAATGACATAAATATTATGAATTCTCTAACTAATGAATAAGATTTTGTTATCATTAATCCTTAACACATAGCATGCTTGTGGTTCAAACATAACTCTGAGGCCTTTGTGACAATGTTGACTTACACTCAGCAGATTGTGTTTAAGTCCATCAAGACACAATACTTTATCAAGGATATATGAGCCAACATCCTTACCAACTTTATCTATGCCATGATTTTGGCTTTTCCATTGTCTCTAAAGGATATGTTTCCAAGTCCTTCTATTTTCTCTAATTACGTGAATAACTTCCTTTCTCCTATCATGTACTTTGAACATTCACTATCAAGATATCACTTTTGCTCTTCAACATGAAATTTTTAAGCACATTTGCAAAATAAAAAGAATCAATTCTTAGGTACTCAAATTTTTTTGGGTCCTAGGGGGTTAGCTCTTACCATTTGTTCATCATGCCTTCTAGAATGGCAATGATATGCAATGTGGCCATATATACCACAGTAAAAATAGTCACCATTAAAGTGAACTATTATCCTATTTTTAAAAAAAGCATACTGTTGTCATTTGATCCCTTATAAGGGGGGTTGAATAAGGCAATGGCAAATAAAAACAATTAAAGTTGACTGTTGAAATAATGAGAGATTGAGACATTCAATTTATAGAGGTTCGGTACAATCTTGCCTATATCCTCTCCTCTAGTCTTCCCACTAGAGCTTTTCATTATCTAGATTGTTTCCAAGTGATATCAATCACCTTTACAATAGTAGTTTTTGGGCACTACTAAGCCATTACAAGTATACTTTCTGGTGCTACTAAATCATTTCCTAAAGTAGTTTACAGGTACTACCTTAGACCTTTCACAATAATGGTTTTACATCTTTGAAGATCTCCTAAACCAAAAACTTTCTCTAAAGAATTTACAACTTAAAGATGAGAAAGGATACCCTCACTCAAGCAATAAATAATAAAAAAAATACACTTACAAGAATTGCTTGACTTGGTGGAGAGTTTTAAGAGATGTCTTAAAGCTTGTTCTTCAACTCTGTTTTGAAGATGACTTTTCCAAGCTTTTGACAATGATCTTCCCTTAAAGATAGATCACTCTTGTTTTCACCCTTTTATTAAAAAATGCTTACACAACATAATATACTCACTCATGGACATTTTTTTTTCTTTTTCAACTGCTTAATTTTGTTGTGGGAGAGTTCTTTTACAAGCAGAAACATGAAAATAATCATTGGAAAGAACATTGTCACTCCATGTCATAGAGTAATCACTCAATGATGGTTGGATAGCCTCTAGATCATTATTGGGTGAGAATACAACTTTAACATGCGTTGATTGTATTAGAACACCCATTGGAATTATTTGTTAGAAAGAGATATGCCTAGACGCTATCCTCTTTTGACTTTCTCAATTTTTTAGTCACCAACACCTTCAACGACTATTGGAGCTTCTCAATGCCTGTCAGAATTCAACTTCAACTCCTGTTGAGATATAGATAATGCCTTCCAAAAGGATGTGAAGTTTTATGCTCTATTTTTCAAGTTTTTCTATAGTGCTTCACTGGTTATTAACTTGTGTCTAATGCCTATTGAAAAGGATCTCAATGCCTATTAAAAATATGAGGGTGCCTCGTTGGAGGGTCTAAAACCTTTAGCATTGCCTAGGATCTTTTCCAACACTCGAAGGTAAAACACTAATGCCCGTATCGAGGATTTGAGAATTCTATTCACATCAAGTCATTTGGTCTAATGATTGTTATGAAAATGCAATGCCTATTGAGGTCTCGATGAGCCACACCCGTTGCGAAAATGAAATCTCCACTGTAAAGGTCAACTTGCGAAGCTGCAGTGTTTGAATTCTCCAATTCCTATTAATTCTTGAGATAGTTATTGGTTGAGAGGTCTAGAACACTTAACTTATATTTGGGTGTCACTTCAATAAATATTGAGAATCTTCAACAGCTGTTAAGAATCTTTAACACCCATTGATGAAGTCACAACGCACATTGAATTGCAGCAGCACTCGTTGGCTTTGAATACTTGGGATTTTTAACTAAACTCATTTTCTTAAGCCTTGGATCAAAACATTGATGGACCTCTAAGTTTTTATACACTATCTTGGAAAAGAGTTAGCTTTTAGATATGTTTTTCATCATTAAAACAGGCTTGGTTCATCAACCTCCTAATAATCTCCCTATTTTTTATGATGACAAACAATCTATTAAGGATAAACAATCTTGTAAGAAGTGAAAAATGCACATCATATAAACCTCAAGTATTAACAACTATCAAACAATGTTATTCAATTTTAAGTGCTTAAGTTATAATAGATCATTTTACTCCCCTTTTTTTAAAAAAATTATTACAAACCAAGTTCTTTTCAAAACTAATTCACATAAAAATCAAGTCACATGCATTACATTTTCCTTAGCCTACTTTTTACATACCTTTTCCCCCTAACTTTTTTACTTATACTCTTGATTTTCCTTGGTATGTCTCCCCCCTTTGTCATTATCAAAAAGCAATACATAAGTATAGCAACAACAAAGGAAATGAAATTTTAAATAATAGTGTAAGTAAAGAGAGAAAATATTTATAACATTGATGAAATGTTGTCCCTTACATCAACATGTTTTAGAAAACAAAGATAAAATATACAACATGAGATGAAAAAGATGATTGAAAGTAAGGGTCCTAGGAATGGTTCTAAGGTTTTTCCTTAGGCTCTATTGTTGCATCTGACTCTGTTGGAGTAGTTGGACTTCCAAATGGCAAATTTAGCCCTTTCATAATCCAATATAAGATTTGGATGATATCATTTATATCCTTTTGAAGTTTTTGTACCTTCTGGTAAAGAGAGATAATGGAGGACTCAACCCTTTGAACAACACTAGAGATGGTTGCCAGTTGATCTTGGACCTTTTGCTCAAAAAATGAGAGACAAGTAGCAGTAGCAAAAGCAGGAACATTAGTTTCAAGTCTCTTCCATAATAGCAATCCCTACTCGAATGGCTTCCCTAACCTCTTAATCATCATGTTCTAGTTCAAGTATTTCTACTTTTTCTAGAATTCTCATTATTAAGCCAGAGTTCAACCTTTGAAGGGTGCCCATGCTCAATAACATCTTTTCATAAATGGATTCATTATATGGTAATTTATAAACATAATGTTCCTTTCCTCAAGTTCTTATTCTGTTGAGGAAGCCTTTACATACTTGGCAATCCTGGTTATGTAATGTCCTATCATGAACTTATTCCCTTTGTCCATTTGACCATTGATCCTTTGCATCAAGAACAGGGGTATGTTGATCCTTTATTTGTTCTTCATGCACCAGAGATAGCATAGGTCAGTGATGGTGCAATTATCATTTGATTGTGCTCTGTTATTGATATTTTAGGTAATGAATTGGTGAGCTATCCACAAGGCTTAGCTTTTTACCTTTAATGCCTTATTGTTATTATTGTTGTAGTAACTCTTCCCATTCGTGATTAACTTCCAAAATTGGTTCACATCCACTTTAAAAGTGGGAGGATGCTTTTTTATTCTAGCAGTAGTGGCATCAAAGCATTTTGCCAATTTATTTGGCCTTAGGGTGTATTTCTTGTTGAAGAGTCTGAAGTTGATTGTCCCTTTTTATGCATATGGGCAATCACTTACCAAAACTTTTAAGGTGGTCAAAAACTCAATTTTAAGCTCAAAAGAAAAGGGTTTTTTTATGTGACAAAAGAGTTTCCACCCTATCCCTTTCATAAGATCTTATACTTTTTTTTCTAACCCATACCTCTATAAATCACTCCATTCAAAAAATTTAACTCCTCTAAGTGTCTTCTAAGGAGTTTAAGGGCTAATTCCTACTTTTTCGTCATTTTGAGGTGAAATTTTTAGAAATAAGAGTGGTTTGCTCTGTTTATGTCTCCTTCACTTTTCTTTTTAATTTTAGGACCCATTTTGCTTTCTTCGAGGATGGTTTAAATGTTTATTTCTTTTCTAGTAAGCACTGAGGCAAAGTTTTCCTCCATTTCTGAGCTTGAGTAGGAGGGTTGAGGGGTTTTCCTAGCCTATTATTTGTATCTCTTGATTGATTCAGCTTTGGGCACCATTTGATTTAGTGTTTGATGAATGATGCAAGTGTAAAATAAAGCAAATAACAGCAAATATAGAGAGAGAAAGAGAGAAAGCACAATGAAACCAAAGTAAAACAACTCTAGGGTTTTGGGGGTTTATAGAGAAGTTTGAAGAGTACCTTGTTTCTTTAAAAAAATATGATCATTGGGAGTGTTCAATGGTTGTTGTGATTAAAATAACAGTGGTTGGACATGACCATTAGCTTGACTAAGCAAGTGTTCTTCATTCAACAATGGTGGTTGCTCATAACGCCCATTGGGTGAATAATAACCATCGTTGGAATTTGCAACGATCGTGGGGACATATAAAAGATTAAATGTGGAATCTCCAATAACACAACGGTTGTTGGCAAACTCGCAACAGTCCTTGGCCATGTTTTCAAAAACAAAACTAAGTTTAAAATGGATTTTCTAAATAAGCAAACATTTTGAAAACTTAATTGATGTAAATTATTAATAAAACTCAATAATATAGTCATGAATTAAATTAATATAGGGGCATTTGATCAGGATAATACACAATTAAAATCTTTAGATTATAGAGTCTAAAGACTTTAATGGTAATCAATGGTAATCATTTCAAGCAAAAGTCAAGCAATATATCAATCATCAACCAATCAACAATTAAGCATGAATCATGAAAGGGGAAAGAGAAGAACCTATTGATGTTAACTCAATGTACTTTAATCAATCATTCCAAGTTCTCTTTTAATGAATTACATCCTTTCATCACAAAGAGTTTTAGCGAAAATATCTACTAATTAATGGTTAGTATCAACAAATTCTAATACAATATCATCATTATTAATATGATACCTAAGAAAGTGATGTCTTACATTTGATGGCCACTTGATTTATAATAACCTTGTAATCAAGAAGTTATTGTTTCATCCATAAGATTTAAGCACAATAAAGAATTGCTGCCACACACTCAACAGTAGACAAAACAACTGAATTTTGCTTTTTGCTACTTTAAGACACTAAACATTCATTCAGTAATTGACATGTGCCTAAAGTGCTTTTTCTATCTAGAGTACATCCAGTAAAATCAACATCTGAAAATTCATTTAGTTCAAATGAGGAGCTTTTAGGATACCAAAGTCCTAAGTTAGAAGTGCCAATAAGGTATTTGAGTTTGTGTTTTACAGCATGCATATGAGACTCCTTGGGCTTATACTGATATCCAACATATAAACACACATTGAACATAATGTTTGGCCTAGATGCTTTTAGATAAAGAAGACTACTAATCATACCTCTATACAGCTTTTAATCCACAACCATACCATGTCCTTCTATGCTTAGTTTGATATTAGTGCTCATTGGAGTTTTACATTATTTTTTGTACTCCATGCCAAATCTTTTTATTAGTTCCCTTATGTATTTGGCTTGGTTAATGAAGATTTCCTCTTTTCCTTATTTTGTAATCTAAGAAAGAACTTGAGTTTTTCCATCATACTTATCTTAAATTCACTTTTCATTATTCTGGAAAAATCTTCACATAAGCAAACATTAATGGCACTAAAAATGATATCATCTACATATATTTGCACAAGTAATAAGTTTTAAAATCTTCTTTTTAAAGAAGAGTGTTATGTCTGCCAACCCTTTGGAAAATCATTTCTTTACAAGAAAGTTGCTCAACCTTTCATACCAAGCTCTTAGAGCTTGCTTCAAGCCATATAAGACTTTGGTGAGCTTGAACACATGGTCAAGAATAACCAAGGAGTTGTTCAACATATACTTCTTCATCAATGTAGCCATTAAGGAAAGCACTCTTAACATCCATTTGATATAATTTAAAATTCATATGATATGCAAATACAAGTAAAATCCTAATGGTTCCAAGCTTGCTA
>CATIWR010479458.1:0-82653 GCA_949677035.1 Omphalea diandra | reverse complement strand
TCTATATATATCTTCTCTAAATACCAAAATATAAAAAACACATAAATATTTATTTTTTTTTGTTATTTTATATATATATATATATATATATATATATATATATATATATATATATATATATATATATATATATATATATGTATATTTCACTATGTGTACAGTTCTTTTGATGATGTGACACCTAGTTTGTTTGCTTATTTTCCCTCTTACACCTACCTTATAGTCTGGTAAGCTTGACCCTTAGAAAGTAGCTCTAATGTTGCTCCTATTTTGGGTGGTCTATACAAATCAGTGAGTTGTCTATACAAATAGCTATTTAAGTCTCCACATATAATTGAACTATTTATAACTATCTTCCACTATTCACTCTCAACTTTTTTGATCTTATTCTTCCTTGATTTCTATGCCAATAATAGCCATTTTGACCTCTAAACCATGGCTAGAGAATTTTTGAATACCCTCTATGCATCGAATTGGTCCTTTCTTCATTGATCGAGTTTTATAGCTCTTCATTACCTTGTATTTGTCAAGCATAACTAAAAGTTTCTTCGTGCAACTTATGATTCTTAGGATCTATCTACCTTTTTTTTATTTTTATTTTGGAGACTTAAAGATTTAATCATTATTTTAGGAGTTTGGTGCTATCTTGGATTGTTGTATCTTAAACTCTAACATAATCATGCCTCTCAGCTTAGATTATCCACACATTTGTAAGATGATAGAGCTTCTTAATTTACCCTCATGATGAGGTACCTTTATACGCTTTGGAGGGAACAAAAGGTATTGCTCTCTCCCTTATTCTCCTTATATCCTTGTAAGAGTAACTCTATAGATGCTTAGGCCCATATCATGTTAACTATTTTGATGGGTAAGAACCTACTTGATTAGGATGATGACGATAATGACTTTCAGGCTTTTCAACTTATGGAGGAGATAGAGTTGGGTAGGGCCCTAGTGTCGATAATCTTGGATAAGACCCTAGTGGGTTTCAACAAAGTTGCCTTAGGAGTCAGGTAGTCCTTCTTGGGGAGTCCTTTAGTTCTCCTAGTGTGCTCTCCTTGCAATCTCCTTTATTTTTTTTTTTTTCTTCTTTTTATTTATCTTTTTTCTGTATTATGTTTATTTCTTCCTAGCTCTTACCTAGACTACCTTTATTGGTTTTCAATCCATCGGGTGGCTCAATTTTATTTAGGCTACCCATTTGGGTTTTCAACCTAACAAGCTTATTCTTTTTCTTTTTTCTTATTCTTATTCTTATTTCTTTTTTTCTTTTTTTAGATTTAGTTATAGGAGAGATTAGGTTTGTTAGGGTTCCTACAATGGATGTGAGGCGAAACTTCCCATAACACCATTTGAATCATCGCCTATTAGGACTTGCTTCTTCTATGGCTAAGTGGATTAAATGGCTATCTCAAATATTTGGTTTTGACATTCATTGGATGTGCCCATGATGGAGACTAATTAGGGTCACCCTGAGGACCTATGGAGGATGTGTGATCATACTTGCTTTGACATCTAACACCATATATGATCCTTCATGCATTTGTCGCTAGGTTGGAGCTTCTTAGGATATGTCCTTCCTTTCTTTGTATAGAGACCGCTTACTTATCATTTCTTAGATAAGGTGGACACTACCTAGGTTGATCATCAAGTCTATCATTTCCCTACTACTAGGACTTCTACGTTAATGGTGTTGATCTTGATGCTCAGCTACGTGATGCATAAATGTTTGTATGACGAAATTCTAAATTACTTTTAGCTCAAATGCATGCTTGACAAATGTTGCTTACATTATGATAATATATTCCTTTTGCCATGAATCATTCATTTTATATATTACACATTAAGCCCATGTATATTTCTACTTTTAATAATAACACGCAAGAATATTCTATCAATTTTGTCAATCTTAACACACTAGCTCCTTTCTTGTTGTCACTTGCCCCCTATGGTTGCTATGTAATCCTCTTCTCATCTATTGCTTAGGCTTATTATTGATTTCCCCTATTACCTAGTCATTTTCTATTGCCTTTTTCCTTATTTTTTAATTTATTTCTCCCTTATGTTTTTCTTTTGCCCTAACTTTTGCTTAAGGTGCCTTTTCAGATTTTCAGCTTCGCGAGCTTGTTTATTTGTCCTCTCACCTCTCATGAAATACCTTTTCAATCAATCTAAATTTATTGGCTCAGAAAACTCATTTTTGTCCATGTTTGATTGCTTCACCCTTTCTTTTAAATACATCTCCTTAATCACATAAAAACCTTCCTAATTTAGCTTAAACTTTCCTTTAGGATTCGAAGGTTGAGGTCACACCATTTTTAACACTAAGTCTCTTACTCTTATCAGGCTCAATTTAACCCTTTTGTTAAAAGTGCATGCCATTCTCTTTTGATAATGCTATATGTAGTGTAGGGCCTTCAACCTCTTCTCATTTAACAATGCCAGCTAGTCATACTTATTCATTATCCACTGGTACTAAGAAATCTTTGCCTTAATCAATACTCAAAGGGACTTCATCTTCACTTTACCGATAAGGCTACTTCCACCCCGTATACTAAAGAATAAGGTGACATTCCTATAGATGCCTTGGTAATAGTATGATATCCCCATAATGCAAAAGGTAACTTTTTTCGACTAATTTTATAGGTTTTTAACATTTTAGCCAAGATAATCTTGATGTTCTTATTGGTTACCACTATAGCTTCATTCGCGTGTAGCTTATAGGGTAAGGACTTATGGTGTGCTACTCCATACTTCTTCAAAGCTGCCTTGACCTTATCCTAAAAATGCACACCATTATTTGATATAATATGATGAGGTACATTATAGGGACATCTAATGTTCTTCTATATAGACCTTGCCATTTGTTATGCCCCTAGCTTTTTAAAGGGCTTAGCTTCCACCAACTTTGTAAAGTAGTCAATTGCCACTATAATATACCTATGAACCTTGATGGATGCTAGCTTCAATTCTTTAATGACATTAATACCCCATGCAAAGAACAGTTAAGGTGAAGTCAAGTTCTATAATTCTACTGGTGCTAAGTGGTTAAGGCTTTACTGTATTTGGCACTTATGACAACTTATCATAATCTTATTATAACCATGTTGCATGGTGGTCCAATAATTCTCTATCCTTAGGATTTTTATGGCTAAAGTTACCTCATCTATGTAAAAACCCCAACTCTCGCATGCACCTCATCCATGATCTTTTGTGTTAAACACCTCAAATGGATCCCATTTGACATTCACTTATACACCATACCCTCATAAATAATAAATTGTGCATCCAACCTCCTAATGGCATCTCTATCCTTTTTATCTACCTTTTCAAGATATGTACCATCCTTTAAATATCTTTATATATCATAATACCATGGACGATCTTTTATTGATACCTATATTGGCCTTTCACCAGTATAACAAGGTATTTTTAGTTTAAGCATAAGTAAGGGCTTCATTGACATTTTCTTCAGTCCATCCCAAATAGAAATAAAAGTAACTAGGGCATTTTCCATCATATTCTCTTCCTATGGTATATGATGAAATACAATCCTTTAGAAACTTTGAGTTAACACTTCACACACTTCAAGTATAGTTTTAATCATTCCTCCTTCAACTCTTATTCCTCATTTACTAAAAAACAATTTCTAAACACTTTCACCCACTTCATATTCATCTGAATCAATGAATCCAACCCAAAAGTGCATACTTCATACTTGTCATATTATTAATCACTTTGAATTCAAGTTTCTTGGCCACTGCCAATAACTACCCTTCAAGTTAAATAAAAAATACTCCATCTCCTACTCCTTTCCTATTTACTGTTCCATCAAAGTACATCCTCCAACCTTGAGGTGCTATTGCCCTTAAACTTTCATAAGGTAATTGTAAGGTTGTTTGCTCTTCCTCTACAATTGGCTACTATACTAGGTATTCAACAACTGATCTTCTCTTAATCACCTTTTTCATCACACATTAATGTCAAATTTGGTGAGTAGTATTAACCATTTACACAGCTTCTCAACCAAGACTGGTGATTTGTAAAAGTACTTAACTAGGTCTAATGGAGAGACTACCTTTATCGAATAAGACTAAAATTAGGGTTACAACTTTTTAGTGGCCTAAACCATCACCAAACATTTCTTTTCGATTTGATTGCATTTATATTCGTATGGAAGCAATGTCTTACTAAGATAATACACCATTTTCTCTATTTCCTCACCATCTTCTTGTGTTATCATCATTCCTATAAGCTTGTCTTCTACTATCAAATACAAAATCAATGGCTTTCCTGGCTTCAATGATCTTAACATAGATGGGTTAGATAAGTACAGTTTGATATATCAAAGTATAGTTATATACATGGTTGAAAGCTTTCCTTATATATCAAATTATAAAATAGTCTAGTTTTCATTCATTGATATGTCGCCCCAGTGTTCTTAAGACCAAAAGGCATCACACAACCCATTCGATAATGAAAGCTGGATCTACTTTATTCATGATAGCCATAAGAATCTAATTGTACCCTAAAAAATAATCTATGAATGAGTACAATAACATAAGTGGCCATACTATCAACTAGTAGATTGATATGAAGCAACAAGAAATCATCCTTGGGGTAGGCCTTATTTAAGTCTTTGTGTTAGTTATGGGCCTTAGGTCAATTCTTGTAATGGATATTTTCTTAATAATGCCATGGTTGCAATTTTATTAAATATCTCTTATATTTTGATTACAGCTAAATTGTAGAATTCCATGAATAGTTAATTCTAACTAATATCATCAAGTATCTGAATTGATAGTAAAACCTTTAAGTGTAAAAAATTCTATTCTAAATTATCCTAGTCAGTCATTATTGCTGGGATATTAATGAATGAAAACTAGTATGTGTTTGATTGATGATTATGTTTTACTAGTCATGGATATGTGATATTAAATCAAACATATAAATACATGTTTAAGAAATATTGTATTGGCCGACTCACTATGAGAGCACTACATGGATAAACAATCATAAGTGATTTTCATGCAATAGTATTAACTTAATCCTCTGACATAAAAATCACCATAGATTCCAATATGATGAACTTTATGTTTTGATACAGTCCACCATTATCTTCAATAGGATAATAATAGAGACTGATATTGGAAATGAAGTAAATCATATAGAGGAAAATGAGTTACTAAGAAGGAATTTGTCCCCATATATTTATGAGAAATATATCTTTGGGCCTTTTGATAAGTTAGAATGAAGTGATTGCATAGCTATACAAAAATGAATTGATAAAGGTTATTAATGTCATTCTACATTAGTCTACTTTGAGATCGAGAAACAATTGAATTTTATAAAGACGACATGATCCATGCCTTATGTTTAATTGAGAAATAATATGAAAAAAAGATTATAATACTATTGGTAAAATAAGTTGGGTTTGATCATTGGGCTTAACATGATTTAGGTGGTCATAATGTCTTACTAGAGTCCATTTATGACTTGTGAGCCAATATAGATTTTTAAGTCACTACCAATATTATGTGAACCTATAGGGTCACACATATAAAATAGGTTGAAAGAAAAATTGGGTTTTTCTACTTTCTCTATTTATAATTAAGATAATTAGAGATATAATCTTAATTATTTATATATCTTATTCATTTTAAAGGTTAAAACGAAATAGGATATTATCTCATCTATATCTTTTAAGATACAAAGTTGACATAAATATCTTAATAGTTAAGATGTATATGCACATTTTAGGGTTTTCTAAGATACATATAATATTCCTGTTTTTAAACATTTTAGAGAGAGAGAAACTTGTTGGGATTTGTAGAACAAACATAAAGGAAAAATAAGAATTTTTCTACATAAAATCCCACCAAGGATCTAAGCAATTCTATTAAATCAAAAAGAAAGATGCAATAACCTTCTCAATTCAAACAAAAAGAGATGAGATTGATGGAAGGTCAAGTGAGGGTTTATATCGGTAACACCCAAGCTCGAGCTTAAAGCGTAGATCATCAAATTAAGACGCTACCAAATTAATGAATGTCCTCTATAAGTATCCATATGAATAGGCTATCTCTAAAATAAAAGTGAGCTAACACTAAGGTTTTTCTCTTTCTTTAAAACATTTTTTTTGAAAAATATGAATGTTCTATGTTTTAGAGAACCCTAAAACATGTATTTATATATCTTAACTATTAAGATATTTTATGCCAACTCTATATCTTAAAAGATAAAGATAAGACAATATCTATTTCATTTTAACCTTTAAAATGAAATAGATATCTAAACATAATTTTGATAATATCTTTAATTAACTAAATTACAAATAGAGAGTAGTAAAAACCAATTTCACTTTGGGCTAATTCTATATGTGCAACCCTATAGGTTCATATAACATTGGTAGTGGCCCAAAATGTAGTTTGGCTCACAAGTCATAAGTGGCCTTTAATAAGACATTATGACTACCTAAATCATGTGAAGGTCAGTGATCTAACTTACAAATAGTATTATAATCCCGTTGTCACATTATATCTTACTTGAACAAAAGGCATGGATCATGTCATCCTTATATAGTTCAATTATTTCTAGATCTCCAAATAGGCTAATGTAAAATGACATTGATAACTTTTTTCAATTCATTTTCGCATGACTGTGTAATCTCTTCAATCTAACTTATTGAGGGGCCCAAAGAAATATTTCTCATAAATATATGATGGACACATTCCTTCTTAATCACTCATATTTCTCTATATGATTTACTTCATGTCCAATATCAGTATGTATAATCAGCTGATTAAAGATAATGTTAGATTGTATCAAAACATGAAGTTCATCATATTAGAATTCATAGTGATTTTCAAGTCAGAGGATTAAATTAATCTATTTCATGAGAATCATTTATGACTATTAGCCTATGCAGTGTTCTTGTAGCGGGTCAGTCCAATACAATGTTTCTTAAACATGTATCTATGTGTTTGATTTAATATGACATATCCATGACTAGTAAAATATAGTTATCAATCAAACACATATTAACATTTGTTCATTATTATCCCAATAATAATGACTGACTATTGATAATTTAGAATAAAATTCTTTACACCTAAAGCTTTTACTATCAACTCACACACTTGATGACATTAGGTAAAATTAAATATTCATGGAATTTATAATTTAGCCAAAAACAAAATATAAAAGAGATAATTAATAAATTTCAACCATGACATTATTAAGAAAATATATGTTACAAGAATTGGCCTTAGGCACATAACTAACAAAACCCTAATGCTAACACACTTTCAATTTAGAGAAAGCCTATTTGTGTGGATACCTGCAGAGGACGTTCATCAATTTCATATCGTCTCAATCTGATGATCTACGCTCCAAGCTTTTAGGTGTTACTAATGTAAACCCCCTCTATATCTTCCATCAATTTTATCTCTCTTATTCGAATTGGGAGGGTTTTCTCATCCCTCTTTTTTATTTAATTGAATTGTATGGATCCTTAGTGGTATTTTGTGTTGAAAAACTTTTTTGTTTTCCACTGTGCATGTTCTATAAATCCCAACACTTTGTAGTCAATACACATTCTTACATGTCCATATTTCTTAGGGTATTGGCACTATGTTGGCCAACCATTTTAGATAGTCTGCTACTTTTAGGAATTTGGCTTTCAATTGCTTGGTTACCTCCTCCTTTACTAATTATGCCCATTATGGCTGCATTCATTCAGTTTTTATTTTATTGGTCTCATGTTTTGGTAGAACTGAATTCTCTGCTTGGCAATTCATTAATTAACCTTGACTTATCCTCATAAGTCTGTGTAAAGACTTATTCATACTTTCTCAATAGCTGCTTAAATTTGCTCCTTTTTTCGAGTGTGATGTCACTTACGAATAGCAAAATTTTGTAATTTTCTTATGTGATAAGATCAAAAAGCAATGATTTGTATAAAATTAATATTAAATATGCTAATGAAATGATGCATGTCATGTATAGTAACGTTAAGAAAGACATCATACAATTAGACAAACTCAACATTCATTGCTTTGAATTTTGAAATGCTTTGAATTTTGAAATGAATGCACAATCATCTTTAAATAGACTCAAGATAAGAGCATTTGTAGTATCATTAGTAAGGGATTCTTTGAGGACATATCAGAGGTCTTGTAATGTTTGGAATGTGATTACATTATTTTGATATAGGGTTTGGTGCATAACTACCTTATTTTAATGTTATTGCTTATGTTTATTTAGTTTATACCTAATATGTAGGCTTAATGTACATTTAAATCACATGATAGTTATGTGTTTTATATGAGTTTTAGATATAATGACCATTTTCATTTATAAATTATGACATTCATGTTCAAAAATACATATGCATAAAGGTTTATTCGTCACACATACACAATCCAAAATGTATTTAATGTGCATATATGTTAACTAATGTTTAAGGCTAGTGACCTTAAATTGGTTCCTATCTAGATATATGTACATGACACAAGGAGAGAGAGAGAGTTGGAATTCAATCGACAACCTTTGATCCTTGTGTCTCTATGCAAAACTTTATGCACCGAAGTATCCAAACCCTATGCTTTAGTAGCTGAAAAAAATAATTACGATTTGATGAGTCACTACTCAATAAATAAAAATAATAATAAGATTCTTATGACATAACCAACAATCAAATATCATCAGAATACATTACAAGTATAATAATTGACTTTACAAGTGCAAATACAATAGATTAATTTTTATTGTGATCTTGCAAGGCAAACACTGTTCCCATAAATTCAAGTGAAATTTGATTTTGCTGGCCAGTATATAACAAGTGAATCATTTAATCAATAATATGTGCCAACATGACATATTTGCCTCTTTTTCAAATGATTTGCAAGTGTTTGATAAGGCGTTCATAGCATCCTCGTAGTTTCATATGCATGTGCTCATTCACAATGGTATACCAAGTAACCATTAAGAGTATATAATTCTAACTTGACTTGTATTCACGTATAAAGTGTAGACTTGTATTCACGTATAAAGTGTAACAATTCAATCGCATATACATGTAATAGAACATAATCATATCATAAAATTATCACACATACTCATTAGAATCTAATTATGTATGGTTTTTACTCACATTTTGAACCTTTATGGTAGGTTTGGTTTTCTCTCTAAGGCTTCCTCAAAATGTTGAGATCCCAACATTTGGTACATACATGGTTATAAGTATGTCAAAATGATTATAAATGCGTGGTATGCAACTATGACATGATCTATGCAAGTGAACCTAGTGTTTATGCATATTTTCCTCATATGGCAGCCTGACCCTACTACACTCTCACTGTAATAACTTTAGATGTACTTATCCAAATGGCTTGATTCTTTTTGTTAAAATAAACTAAACATATAATGATATAACATATTCAAATTTCAGGTTAATATAAGAAATATAAAAAATGTGGTGAATTTTTAAATTTTGCCCTGTTTCAATGTCATCTTAGTCTGAGTAGTCTTACAATCTTGGGTGTATCTCAAATTTTACAAATCTAATTACAAAAATGATGAACCAAAAGTTACAAAACACATAAAGGAACATTTTTCATGTTTGCTTCATTGTCTAATTCAATCTATAAAGTCACCAAAACAAATGATCAATCTCAAGGTGAGCAGGTTTTGAACATGTTGATAATCAGTCATAATGAAGGGGCAATATCTCAATAATCCTATTGAATTTGGAAAAAGTATTACAAGCATATAGATTAGACATAGTTATACAAATTTCAAGTTTGGAACATCATCAAATTCCAAATCTATGGCCATAAAATTCTTATAAAACTAAATTAAAAGAGAAATGAGGTTTCATCAGATTCAGGGTCAGTCACAATCAATAAGAAATATCTTTTTCCACAAAACAAATCAAGCAAAACTGCTTTACAAGTTTTTAGAGGGGATATAACCCTACAAACATCATGTTTTTCACTTTGTCCAAATCAACACCTAAAGTCATCAAAATATAAGAAAATAAAAGGACTAATGTGATTTTAGTTAGTTATGAACTAGCCCTAATGAAGGAGCCATATGTCCTCACTCACACCAAATCAAGCAAAAATGTTTAACATGAATTTATATGGGGCATAAAGCTACAACTTTCATATTTTATACTTTCCTTAATTTTTCTTCTAGTGTTATGAAATCATAGGTACAAAATTTTATTCTAACAGTAAAACCAACACAATCATCTCTTGTTTCTCTTGAATTTCAACTTTCATACATGAGTTCTTACTCCATAATTCTTACTAAACATGCATGATAAACATGTCATGAGGGGTGTGGGAAGAAGATAAATTAACTTACCTATTTTCCTAGAACCAAAAAAGCTTAGGATTACTTCTTAGGCAGCTCACTTTTCTCCCTCTTCTTCTTCTTCTTCTTCTTCTTTCTTTCTTTGTTTCTTTGTTTCTTTCTTTCTTCCTTAGCTCTCTCTTTCTTCTGCTTCTCATCACATTTATCCTCTCTATTTTGATCCTGAAGGATGAAAAATTCCACTTGCAAACCTATTGTAACAAGACAAAATCATGGTGTCTTATTTCCATTGGTTGGAAGTTCACTTCTCCCCTTTTAGTCTCTCTTCTTCACTCCTTCATCACCTCCATCCATCTCCTAATCCCTATATGCTCCTTATAATTTTAAATAAGCTCTAAAAAACCATTGTTTATGATACTATATCATGAACATAACATAAGATAATTTTCCATGCAACTATATAAACATTGCATATATGTTCAAGTAACCCAAATGTAATGGTGTAAGTGTCATCATCGTGCTTATCCAATTCACACATCTAAATGATCATTTATCCATTACATATGTTCATGTGAGATTGCAAATCATTTATGTAATGAATATGTTCATGTAAGAATGTCAATAAATGTGGATAGGGATGTTAAATTTCTTCCCCTCTTATAAAGAATTTCGTGCTCAAAATTCAATACTTATAAACAAATATGGATATTGTCATTTAATGGTCTCTTTGGTTTCTCATGTAGCCTCTTCTTGTGGGTGGTTTCTCCATAACACCTTAACCAAAGAGATTTCTTGGTTTTGTAATTATTTTGTCTTATAACCAATGATTTCACTGGTTTTTTAATGTAACTTACATTATCTGCAATTGTTTTTACTAGATCCCTAAGTATATGTGTAGGATCAGACCGACACTTTTTGAGCATATTTACATGGAATACATCATGAATCTGAGTCATCTCTGGTGGTAGTGCTAGCCTGTAAGCCAATGGATCGATTCTTTCTAAGATCTCATAAGGTCCTATGTATTGAAGACCTAGTTTCAACTTCTTGCCAAATCGAATTATTCCTTTCCATGGTGAAACTTGAAGGAACACTTTGTCTCCCACCTCATATTCCATTTCTATTTTGCATTGGTCGGCATAGCTCTTTTGTTTGTCTTGTGCTATTTTAAGTTTGCTCTTGATTACCTTCACCTTATCAATAATGTCTTGCACTAGTTCTGGCCCTTCAAAAACACACATCCCTTCTTCATCCCAATAGATAAGACTTCAACATTTTCTTCCATATAATACTATATATGGTGCAATATGTATGTTGTTATGATAATGATTATTATAAGCAAATTCAATTAAGGCAATATATTCATCCCATGCACCTTTGAACTCTATCACACAAGCTCAAAACATGTCTTCAAATGTCTGAATTGTCCTTTCTTATTGCCCATCTATCTGAGGATGAAAAGCAGTACTAAAACTCAACTTGGTACCCAAAGCCTGTTGCAAACTAACCCAAAAGTTGAGATGTAAATCATAGATCTCTATCTGATACAATAGACACTGGAACGCTATGTAATCTGACAATTTCATCCACATATTTCTTACCTAAGTGCTTAAGTGAACTACCCCCATCAAATAGGAAAAAAGTGAGCTAACTTAATTAGTCTATCAATGATCACCCAAATAGCATCATTCTTCTTTAAAGTTCTCGGTAACCCATGTACAAAATACACTGTTATCCTTTCCGATTTCCATGCTAGAATCGTCAATGGTTTTAATTTTCCAGCTAGTACTTGATGTTTTATTTTGATTTGCTAACAAGTCAAACACGTTGAAACATAGACTGCTATATCTTTCTTCATTTTAGGCCACCAAAAATAAGATTGCAGGGTATTATACATTTTCATCATTTCTGGATGTATGACATATAGAGCATTATGTGCTTCTTCTATGATTTCTCTTTGCAAGTTATAAACGTTAGGCACATAAATAGGAGAACACAACATCAAAGCATCATTTTGAATATCAAAATCACCATGTCTCCCATGTTTTACCGTTTCAATCATTCTATGTAACTTTGGATCCTTACCTTATGCTTCTTTAATTCGATCATGCAACATTGGTCTCACTTGAAAAGTAACAATCAATACCCCATTCTTTTATATGTTTAGTTCCATATTCATAGCTCATAATTGAACTAAACAAGATGATGGAAATACATGTAAATAAGCTACATCGCTTCTTGATTTCTTGCTCAAAACATGAACAACCACATTTGCCTTCTCTGGGTGATACTCAATGGTGCAATCATAATCCTTTAGTAGTTCTAACCACTGCCTCTGTCTCATGTTTAATTCTTTTTGACTCATCAAATAATTCAAGCTCTTGTGATATGTAAATATCTAGAAAGTTTCTCCATACAAGTAATGTCACCATATTTTCAAAGCAAACATAACGACAACAAGTTCTAGCTCATGTACTGGGTAAGATAATTGATAAGGCTTTAGTTGTTCAGATACATAAGCAATTACCTTACCATGCTGCATTAAAACACATCCCAAACCTTGATGAGAGGCATCACTATATACTATAAATCCTTAATTATCGGTAGGAATCGTTAAAATTAGAGCAAATGTCAATCTATCTTTTAATTCATCAAAACTTTTCGAACATGCTTTAGACCACTGAAATGATGCATTTTTTTTTGAAGTAACTTAGTTAAAAGAGCAACTATAAGTGAAAACCCTTTAATAAATCGTCGGTAATACCTAACTAGTCCTAAGAAACTTTGGACTTCTGCAACATTCTTTGGGGTTTCTCATTTTACTATTGCTTCAATTTTGTTTGGATCCACCTCTATGCTCTTTTCATAAACTATATGTCCTAAAAATACCACATGGTCAATCCAGAATGCACACTTGCTTAATTTAGCAAATAACTGTTTATTCTCTCAAAATTTGAAATACAATCCTTAAATGTTATTCATGCTCCTCTTGACTCATTGAATACACCAGTACGTCATCAATGAACAAAATTACAAATTTGTCTAAGTAAGGCTGGAACACTTTATTCATAATAGTCATAAATGCAGCTGGTACATTAGTCAAACCAAATGGCATCACCAAAAAATTCATAATACCCATACCTGGTTCGAAAAGTTGTCTTTGGTATATCTGGGTTTGAAATTTTGAGCTGATAATATCTTGATTTCAGGTCAATTTTAGAAAACACCCATACTCCTTGTAACTAGTCAAACAAATCATCCATCCTTGGTAAAGGATACTTGTTCTTCATAGTAACCCGATTTAACTACCTATAATCAATACACAACCTCATTTTCCCATATTTTTTTAATAAATAATAATAGAGCACCCTAAGGTGACATACTAGATCTGATGAATCCCTTTTCAAGTAGTTCATGCAATTGAGTCTTTAATTCTCTTAACTTAGTTAGAGCAATCCTATAAAGTGGAATGGATATCGGCGTAGTTCTTGGGACTAACTTAATTATGCATTCTATCTCCTTCTCAGGTGACAAACTAGGTAAGTTAGCTGGGAACACATCTAGAAACTCATTTACCATGAAAATATTTTTAAATAATTCATTTATGAACCTTATATCTACCACGTGTGCCAAATAAGCCTCACAACCACTATTAATCATACGAAAAGCCTTGATAGCATAAACTAGACATGCATGTACAATTTGCCTTTCCCCTTGAAACACAACCCTTGTATGATTTGGAGATTCTAGAATAACTTCCTTGGTAAAATAATTTACTATTGCATGATATTTGGACAACCAGTCCATACCCAGTATCACATCAAATTCATGAAGTTGTAATAGTACTAGTTCAACATTTAACTCAATGTCATCAATGTGAATCACATAATCTCGACATACCTTATCCACAATCATCATATCTCTCAAAGGAGTACTAACATATAGATTAAAACCTAATGGTCGATGCTTACTACATAATTGTCGTGCCATGTTCAATGAAATGAATGCATGTATGGAGCTAGGATCATTTAATGCATCCATTTCTAAATCATGGACAAAAAGTTTACCAATGATTACTTTTGGAGCAGTAATAACTTCTTGCTTAGTCATGGCAAATACTCTGGCCTGTGTTAGGGGTCTAGAACTCTGAACTTTTGATCTGCTCATACCTTGGCCAATTATGATTATTCTACCTCTACCTCTGCCCCTGCCAAATGATAGTCTAACTCCATTTGCTTTTAAAACTTCAATTGTGGACTCTGATGTAGCTCTGCCTCCCTCTGACATTCTAAATACTTGTCCTTAACCTCTGCTTGCATACGATGAAACTCCTAATCCTATGCCTCTATAGCTAGAGTAACCACTCATAGCACTAGATTGTGGTGACATATAATATACACATTTACCTTTCTTTTTGTTAAAATCTCCCACAAACTGAATAGGCCCTCTTTTTAATCATTGCTCTGTCCTTTTTTTTTCTAGTCTTTCCACCCTGATTGTAGCAGCTTTTAGCTTGCTATAAGTTTCAAGATCTGTAGTTGTGATCTTACTTCTGATCTCATATCTCTACACCTCTTAAAACTTTCAACATTGGTCTTTGTTAGTGGCCACCATGATGGATGCATAATGAGATAATTGATTAAAATTTACCTCATACTCGACTATAGTTATCTCCTCCTACTTTAGGTTCAAAAATTCCCTTTTCTTTATCATATTTGTACACTTTTGGCATGTAATTGTTGTTGAACTCATAAAGAAAACCACCCATGTAAGCACTGGAGGCTAGACATCACTCCCTGGAATGGTTTCCTATCAATCATATGCATCATCTGTAATAACGACACTATATAATCAAACTTTTCTTCTGGTGTACATTTTATCAAATTTAAAACTCTCTTTGTTCTTTTTAGGTATGTCTTTGCAATTAATGGATTTGTGGTACCAATCAAGTCAACAACACCATGTTTTCTTAATTTGTCATACCTTCTTTCTCTTTGAATTTTTAGACCTTGCACTATTGGTTCACCAATTCTATGTTGTGGTTGCCCATGAGATATGTGTTGTGCATGAGAATGTGTAGGAGATCTAACTCAATCAGTAGGTTGATCTCTTAATGGTTGGCATTGTTTCTATAGAATGCAAATTGGTTGACTCCTCTCTCCTTTGTGAGCCATGGGTACTACCATGACTACCCTCTGCTAATGCCCTGTAAACATATAAGACTATGTCATATGATAATGCATAATAGTGCAAAAGTCTTGTCATGTTCATATGTATGTCCCTACGAAACCTATCCCTGAACTGATACAAAAAACTTTAATGACCATTTTCATTTACAAATTATGGCATTCATGTCCAAAAACACATATGTATAAATGTTTATTCATCATACATACACAATCCAACATGTATTTAATCTACATATATGTTAACAAATGTTCAAGGCTAGTGACCATAAATTGGTTCCTATCTAGATATATGCACATGACACAAGGAAAGAGAGAGAGAGAGAGTTATAATTCAGTCGACGACCTGTGGTCTATGTGTCTCTATGCAAAAACTCTATGCACCAAAGTATCCAAACACTATGCTTCAGTATCTGAAAAACATAATTGCAATTTGATGAGTCGTGACTCAATGAATTAAAATAATAATCAGATTCTTATGGCACAACCAACAATCAAATAACATTAGGATACATTATAACAATTGACTATGTAAGTGCAAATGCAATAGATTGATTTTTGTCATGACCTTGCAAGGCAAACACTACTCTTAGAAATTCATGTGATTCAAGTCACATTTGATTTTGCTAGCCAATATATAACAAGTGATTCTTTTGATTAATAACATATACCAATAAGACATATTTGTCCCTTTTCCAAGTGATTTGCAAGTGTTTGACAAGCCGGTCACAACATCTTTTTAGTTCCATACCAAGTAATCATTAAGTGTATATAAGTCTCACTTGACTTGTATTCATATGTAAAGTGTAACAATTCAATCACATATACATGTAATAGAAAATAATTATATCATAAAAGTATCACACATACACATTAAAATCTAATTATGGTTTTTACTCACCTTTTGATGTGACCAACCTTTATGGTAGGTTTGGTTCTCTCTCTCTCTAGAGCTTCCTTAAAGTGTTGAGATCCTAACATTTGATACATTCATGGCTATAGGTATATCAAAATGATTATGAATGCTTGGTATGCAACTATGACATGATCCATGCAAGAAGACCTAGTTTTTATGCATATTTTCCTTATATGGCAGCCAGACCCTACTATACTCTTATAGTAATAACTCTAGAAATACTTATCCAAATGACTTGATTCTTTTTGTCAAATAAACTAGAAACATAAGATACAACATATTCAAATTTCAGGTCAATATAAGACATATAGAAAATGTGGTGAATTTTTAAATTTTGCCCGGTTTCAATGTCATCTAAGTCTCAGTAGGTCTTATAGTGTTGGATATATCTCAAATTTTACAAATCCAATTATAAAAATGATCTACCAAAAATTACAAAACACATAAAGGAACATTTTATATGTTTTCCTCATTGTCTAATTCAATCTATAAAGTGACCAAAACAAATGACTAATCTCAGGGTGAGTAGGTTTTCAACATGTTGACAATCAGTCATAATGAAGGGGCAATATCTCAACAACCATATTAAATTTGGAAAAAAAATTTCATAAGAATATAGATAAGACATAAATATACAACTTTCAAGTTTGGAACATCATCAAGTTCTGAATCTATGGCCATCAAATTCTTAGAAAATAGAATTAAAAGATAGATGAGGTTTCATCGGGTTCAGGGTCAGTCACAATCAATGAGATATATGTCTTTCCATACAATAAATCAAGCAAAACTACTTTATAGGTAATTATAGTGATATAACCCTACAAACTTCATGTTTTTCACTTTGTCTAAATCAGCATTTAAAGTCATCAAAATATAAGAAAATAAAAAGACTGAGGTGATTTCAGTTGGTTGTGAACTAGCCCTAATGAAGGAGCCATATCTCCTCACACACATTAAATCAAGCAAAAACGTTTGACATGAATTTATATGGGGCATAAAGCTACAAATTTCATATTTTATACGTTCCTTATTCCTCTTCTAGGATTATGAAATAGTGGGTACAAAATTCTGCTCTAACAACAAAACCAACGTAATCAGCTCTTGTTTCTCTTGAATTTTAACTTCCATACATGAGCTCTACCTCAAATACTCTATAATTCTTACTAACCATGCATGATTAACTTGTCATGAGGGATTAATTTCTTATGGGATGAAGATAAATTAACTTACCTATTTTTCCATGACTAGAAAAGCTTAGGATTCCTTCCTAGGCAGCTCACTGTTCTTCCTCTCATTCTTCTTCTTCTTCTTCTTCTTCTTCTTCTTCTTCTTCCTTTCTTTCTTTCTTCCTTAGCTCTCTCTTTCTTTTGCTGCCTCTCACATTTATCCTCTCTATTTTGATCCTAAAGGATGAAAAATTCCACTCATAAACCTATTATAACAAGACAAAATCATGGTGTCTCATTTCCATTGGTTGAAAGTTCACTTTTCCCCTTTTAGTCCCTCTTCTTCACTCCTTTATCACCTTCATCCATCTCCTAATCCCCATATGCTCCTTATGCTTTTAAATAAACTCTAAAACACCATTATTTATGATACTATATCATGCACACAACATAAGATAATTTGCCATGCAACTATATAAATATTACATATATGTTCAAATGTCTCAAATGCAATGGTGCAAGTGTCATCATTATGCTTATCCAATTCACATATCTAAATGATCATTTATTCATTGCATATATTCATGTGAGATTAGGGGCTTCGCTTGCCTAACTAGACTCCACTTCTCAGGCATCCCTCTTCCAACAAACTTCGATGTGCATAAACCCATACTTTAGAGATATTACATTCTTTAGCTCTTCGGATGTGTTCCATATGTCAAAGGGAGTCGAACTGGCATACACTCTAGCATATAGGCTTATTGGACTAGGATGGTTAATCCTAATTCTTGGACCTCTTTTGATCTTGACAAATGAGATTGATCAATCCTAATATTTCAATTTAGTGTTATTTTAAAAAATTAAGTTAGATTTTCACGTGGAAGTTAGATGGAGTTCATAATATTCAAGAAGGCAAAGTTCATCCAAATTCGCGGTCAGTGACTTATAATTCATGATCATAACATAGCCTAAGAATCGGGTGAAACTAGGCCAGACGAATTCACGAGGATCATCTCTGTTGCGATTCATCCAAAGATGGGAGTGTCAAAGTCACAGACGAATTCGTGGTCAGTGTTGCATCTCAGTCGCAATCGTGAATTTCATAGTGACTGAGGAGGGAACCAAATCCATAACCACAATGTGCCAAGTGTCCCAGATATCTATTGAAGAATAAAATTCATGAAGGCAACATTTTAGGTAGTGACCGTGATTCAAGAAGCTGAAGATTGTCTTTTAAAGAAAAGATTTTGCGTCCTCAATCGTGCCATGTACAAAGAATAATCATGATCACAACTTTTATGAGCAGTTAGAAAGCAACAACTATATTTTCTTGATGGACTAATAAAGAGATGACACGTGGACTAGCCGTTAGATACAAACAGGGTTTTTCGTCGTAATTTTTAGCTCCTGTATGGAAATTAGAATGTCGTGACCACGAATCCTTAGTAGCAATCGCGACTCTCACCTATCATGCAATTAATGCAAAATCTGCCTAGGATGATTTAGAGATTTAATGAGCTTCATAGTGTAACGTCTCTTTGGTGGGTATAGGCTATAAATACTTCACCAAACATATATAAATGCAAGAGAATTTATAAATTTGTAACAACACTCTTACACTTTTGCAACTCATTCTTTCTATTCTTTAAGTGATTGTTTGGTGTCAGCATAAACACCAATTATAATAAGTTTTAGTGTGAGCCTGTAAAAACACTAGAGAAAGATTTTAGTGTGAGCTTGTGAAAACACTTAAGAGAGGTTTTAGTGTTAGCCTTAAAAAACACTTGTAAGAAAGGTTATTGTGTGAGCCTTGAAAACACAAATTGTAAAAGTTAGGTGTGAGCTTGGAAACACCATTTTAAGTTAGTGAATCACCCAATTGCAGAGAATTGGAGAGTGGGCGTAGGGTTGATTACACCCGAACCGCTAAAAATCTTGTGTCTTCTTTTCTACTCTTTCTTTATCCTTATTTTAATTTTTTAAACACTAATTCAACACCCCCCCCTCCTCCCTTTTTAGTGCCTAAGGCCAACAAGGCTGATGCTCCTTTAGTTATTGATGATTGCACTCAGAAGATAGTGGATTAGCATATGCATTACTTCTTGTTGTATGCTCTATTAGGGGTCTTATTCTCGAGCACTGCTGATGTAGTCGATTTTTGCCTCATGTTGGTGTTAGAGGACCTAAGGCTCCAACATCGATTTGACTGTGGATTTGCAATGTTAGTGCATTTATACTGGTACCTAAATTGGTGCTTTAAGGGCAAAGGGTACGTGTGCAATGATTGCGAGTGCTCATTATCAGTTTCTCTTAACACTTCTCTATGTCTTTATTTTTATCTCCTCTTGTTATTATAGATTAACATTGTGCTTATTGAAAGTCATTGGATCTTGAGCTAGGCTTCTTAGTGGGGAACAACCCCATGGTGGATATGGAGGAAAGCTACACTCGCTGTATTAGATGGAGTGTCGTGCCCTTTGCAGAGATTTATGTGGTCACCAAGTGCACTCGCCTGAATACCCTCACCATTGATTAGGTATAACTATCTTGCGAAATGGGAAACCCATGTCAAATATAGTTATTCACTTATTTTCCTTAGTTTTATATTTACAATGATTATCTGTTCTTTTTATAGGTGTGTTGAGACTAGAGTAACCTTATGGAGGCATGGCTATTGAAGGTGGCGGAGGCAAAGGTTATCTCATATGGACAATGACTGATGGTGGGACTCTCCCTCTACAAGTGGTACTTGGGTGAACGAGTCCTTCATTAGTGTGAGGGCCTAGATGCATTACTTATCCCTCAATGTCCTCCTATAAGCATTTTCAAGGAGGGGGAGTAAGAGGTTGCATTGTGCTTCATACTGAGGAATCAACTAGTTTTTAATCAAGTTCCTTATAAGATTTGGATGGTCAAGGCCCTAGTCGATTCCTTCCCACTGATAGAGGGCCATCAGGATATTCCATCGACACAAGACCAATGAAGGGATCATCGCCTAACATGGTACTTAAGTGACTATCGCAAAACTGACATGGAGGCCTATTACATTGACACCTGCTATTGCTCAGGGCCATAAGTGAGCCCGTAAATCTACTTTTAGAGGGTTGTAGCATGTTCTCCATATTGGACAATCTAGTAGACTCCTGTACGACATCTTTGATAAGGTTGATGATGTCACTATAGCTTACCTGGTCATCTTGCACCTTCGAGCTGGCTGAGACCACTAATACAAGTATCCTTTACTTTTATTCCCATCCATGTCTTGTAATTTCATTGCATTACCTAAGTAAATCTATTTGACCATATAGAGGACTTTCCAGTTTTGTCTAAACTTTCCTCGAGGATCCTGAGTTTGTAGTCATATTGCCTTCAACACAAAATTGCCAACCTTTATCATATTCAAATTAACCCGTTTGTTAAATATTCAGGCCATTCTAGCTTAATACAATTAGATGTCATAAAAGGGCCTTTAACATTTTCTCAGCTAATAAAGCCAATTGTTCAAATATGTTTCTCACCCACTAATGTTCAGGAACATTGGACTCAACCAACACTCATAAGGACTTTACCTCTAGCTTAATTAGCAATTCTACCTCTATCCCATACATTAAATAACATGGCATCATTCTAATTGAAGTCCTTGTTGTAGTTGACTAACCCCATAAAGCATATGGTAACTTTTTAAACCAGTCCTTATATGTTTTGATGATTTTTGTAAGAATTTTCTTAATGTTCTTATTAGTTGTCTCAACTGCCCCATGAGATTATGGCTTATATGGTGATGACTGATGGTGAGTTAATCCATACTTCTCTAAGATTACCAAACCTCGGCCTGACACTATTATTCGTAATAATATGATGCAATAGAGTGTAGTGACATATAAGATTCTTCTTGATGAATCAAGCCATCTACTTTGCCTCTAGTTTGCTTATGGCCTTAGCCTCTACCTACTTTAAAAAGTAGCCTACTACTGCTATAATGTACTTATGCCCTCTTGTAGAAGTTGGTCTGATTTCCTTAATCATATTGATACCCTAAATCGTGAATGGCCATGGTGAAGTTAGATTATATAACTCGGTTGGTGGCAAATGACTGAGGCTACCATAAACCTAGTATTTATGACAAGTTTGAACCATTTGAATACAGTCTCATTCCATTATGGTCTAATAGTATCCTAGCCTTAAAATTTTCCTTACTAATGCCTTTCCATTCATATGGAGACTATAAACTCCTGCTTACACTTTATCTATGACTTTGCTTGCCTCTTCCTTTGCTAAGCATCTCAAGTGAATCCTATTAGATATCCTTTTATACATCACACCATTGTGGACTATAAATTATGATGCCAATCTTTAGATTATCTTTGTATCCCTCCTTCTAGCTCCTTTTAGATATTCACCATTTTCTAGATACCCTTGCACGTTATAGTACTTAGGGTGATTTTCCATTGACACTTGCACCACTCTTTTATTGACATAACATCGCATCGTGGGTCTGAATGCGATAAGAGACTTTAATGGCATCATTTTTTGTCCATCCCATACAAAATTCAAAGTCACTAAAGCATTAGGAATCATGTTCATGGTAGTGATGGAATATGATTTTTTTTCAAAATTCTATGCCATCCTCTTCAAATGCTCCAGGTATGGGCCAAATTGTTCTTCCTTTAATTACCACTCATTCGTCACTTAGGAGATAACCAATAATGAATCCTTGAACACTTCAACAATTTTAATCTTCATTTGCATAAAAAGTTCTAGCCTAATTCATACTCAGCCATCTTGTTGGTCACCTTACAATCTAGTTTCTTAGCTACAAGGAAGAGTTCTCCTTCTAATAATATTGGAATCGCTCCTACTCCTTTTTCCTTCTTGTTCATCGCTCCATTAAAATGTGTTCTCCAACTAAGTGGCTCAATCATGCTTAATCTGTCATTAGCAAATTGAGGAAGTTTTGATTCTCTTTCTTTAAGAGGTTATTGTGCTAAATACTTTATGACTGTCCATCCTTTGATCACCTTCTTAGTCATATACTTGATATGAAACTCAGTCGGTAGTATAACATCTTATAGTCAGAGTAAGAGGGCCTCAGGTAGGTATTTGAACGCGTCATGCTTTGTGACCACTTCTATAAAGAAAGACTGGAAGTAATGCCTTAGCTTCTTTATGGCTTATACTAATGCCAAACTAATTTTCTCCACTTAATTATGCTTCTGTTCATAAGCATAAGCTTCTTGCTGAGGTAATACATGACATGTTCATTTCCCTCTTCATCTTCTTAAGCTAACATCGCACCGTGACATTTTACTCTACTATCATATACAAAATTAATGGCCTTTTTAGTTTCAAAGGTCTTAACACTAGTAAGTTGGTCAAATACTACTTATCCTCTTAAAGGCTTTTCTAGCACTATTCATTCCACTTCATTGGTTAATCCTTTCTTAATAAGTTAAATATTGGTTTACATATTAGGGTGAGTCTTGCTGTGAACCTATTAATATATTGCAAATGGCTTAAGAAACCTCAAACTTCATTCTCTATATTAAGAGTAGGCATGTCATGAATAACGTTCACCTTGTTTGGATCAATTTCAAGACCTTTCTTACTTACCACATTTCTTAATAGCTTACTGGAGGTAACCCTAAACACACACTTTTTGGGATTCAACCTTAAGTTTTATTCATCGACCCTCTTTAGAAACTTTTCTAAGAACTTGAAATGCCTTTCTCTTGTCTCAGACATCACCATCATGTCATCCATATACACCTCTACCTCTTTATGGATTAAGTCATGAAATAAGTCTATCACGATCCGTTGGTATGTCACCCCAACATTCTTTAACCTAAATGGCATTACCTTACAACAATATGTCCCCCATTACGAGAAAGCCATTTTCACCTTATTTGTGATAGCCATGAGCATCTGATTATAGCAATAAAAATCTATCCATAAATGAGCGCATAATGCACACTGCAACACTATCTACCAACACATCACTATAGGGAAACAAGAATTCATCTTTTAGGTAAGTCTTATTCAAATCCCTGTGATCCACACACATCCTTACTTTTCCATCTTTCTTTGGTATCGACACTATGTTGGCCAACCATTCTGAGTAGTCCACTATTTATAAAAATTTGGCATTCAACTGTTTTGCCACTTTTTTAACCAGCTGAGCTCATTCTAGCATCATCCTTTGAAGTTTCTATTTTACTAGCTTTATGTGTGGGTAGGTTGGGATATGATGTTCTATAGTTTGCCTATCACCCCTAACATGTCCTTATATGTCCAAGTAAAGACCCTCTGGTACTTTCTGAGTAGTTATTTAAATTTCCTCTACTCCTCTGGTATGACATCATTAACAATGAGTAAGATTTTCAGATTTTCCTATGTGCCAAGATTAAATGCAGTGGTATGCACATAATTAATGTTAAATATGCTCATATATGCATGCTACCATTAGGAAACACATCACAAGTAAACAAATTCATCATTCATTGCCTTAAACTTAGAAAGAAATACATCATCATTTTAAAAAGACTAGAAACAAGAACATCAATAGTATCAGGAAAAATAACTTCTTCGAGTAGGTTGGAAAGAGTTCTTTTGCTAGAGTATTCTCTTATTCGGTCTTTCCCTTTTAACCAGTTGCAACATTAAGATCGTCAACTTGTTTAGAGTCCTTTTTTTTCTCTTCTTCTATACTAGCCATGGCTTTCACTACCCCTTCAAAGTCTTGTCTCATCTGGTTATCCCCCAATTCAATTTTCATAAAGCTCTCCTAAAAGGTCACCCCATTTAGCTCAGTTTGATCCTATACTTCCTTATCATCACCTATGTCCTTGATAGAACTCATAATCATGTTTTAAATATAAGCTAAAGTTAATCTAATGTATGTACACTCGATGAACTTGCATAACCGAGTGTATCCCTATTCTAGATCCACACGAGGAGAACTTTGACTTCTTGCTCATGAAATCAACACTTCTAGCTCAAAATCACTATTCCAGGGAGTATCACTCTTCCTCTTCCTCTGAGAGCTTCTTCCTATCATTCAAAGGCCATATAGTTTAAAGGTCATACAAGACTATAAATTGACCCGACTCTTGGCTATCTTATATTCCTGTGACCAATTTACCTTTCTTTTTTCTTTTCTTTTTCTTATTCGCCTCCTATGATAAATCTTTATAATTTTAATAGCCAATTCATCGATAACCATATGGAAAAAGGCCTTCTTAAGTTCATCTATCGTCTAATGACTTCTAATTCTTAATAGCTTCTTACTAATCCTTTCTAGTGACTTCATTTTTTTTCATAAAGAAATTAGACAACGACCTACAAAGATTCGTTGCTTCCACTTTTGACCCTTCACCAGGGTAACCCAATCTTTTCCTCGTAGTTTGAGTAGGAATCTCTAGAAAATATGATGTATTGATAGAATTCTTCCCCAACCCCTGACCTGGCAGAAAGTTTGTGTTCTTCAAAATACCTATCAACTTGGGATCAACCTACTTATCAATAACTCTTACAACTTAGAACCCTCTAAGGTGTGAAACAACTACATTTAGTTATGGCACAATCTCATCAACCTTTATAAGATGGTCATAATTTTGCCTTTATAAGGAATCTTAACTTTTTTATGAATAGTGGAAGGTACACCACCCAATAGATGATACCACAACCTTCCCAACAAAAGTAAGAAAGTGACAGGAATGTCCAATAACATAAACTCCACTGTTGTCTCTATGAAGCCCATTTTCATTGGGGTTTTGAACACAGTCGAAGCTGCCCTTCTGCTATCATCATAAGGCTAGATGATACTATTAGAAGCTTTCAAATCTTTCTCAGACAATCTAAACTTTTGTAGCAACTTTAAAAGGTGGATGTTAATCCTGAACCCATTATCAACCATTACACATAGAGTGCACTTCCCTTTCATCTCGATATTAATGAATAAAGCCAAAATGTGATCCCTTCCTTTTGCAGATAGGTCTTCATCCGAAAATGTGATCTTTCCTTTATAGGTGCAATAACCTTGTTCAAAGTGGCTTTACTAGAAATAATCAAGTTAGACAAAGCTTCAATCATAGCTTTCTTATGCTTTTAAGAAGAAATGAGCAATTCCCACACACTTATCTGAGCGGACAACTTTCTTAATTGTTTTATTATAGGGTTTTCATCCTTATTTTCTTTCATAGCAAGTTCATCTAACTTTTTTTCATCTCTTGGTTCCTTAAGAGCCTCCCTATCAGGGTAATATTTCCCACTTTGAATTACATGGTTTACTTGCTCCCCCCTCCACTCCCTGCTTTCTTCATTATTTTCCTTCCATAACTTGATTATCCTTTTCTGTATTGCCTCATCTACTTACTCATATGAAGTTTTCTAAGGGTTGATGGTGTAAACCATGATGATAAGAACCTTTAGTACCTCTTCAAAAGTAGCCATAACAACCTTTTTAGATACCTTAGAATCTATCATAAATGTCCCTTAATTAAGAGGTGGAATATTATGATAGTTTTAGAGTGGGTTTCCTGTTATACTTGATAACCTTGAGTTTAGTGTCATAATCAACTTATTGCTAATGAGGTCTTGAATCTCATATTTCAACCTATAGTACTTATTAGTACCGTGCCCTGCTCCTTGATGAAAGGCACAATAAGCATTGGCATTATATCCCTTAGGAAGTGGATTGGGAGGCAACCTCAGTGCTAGGGGCTTCAATGTCCCCCCCTTCTTCTGTAACCTCTCAAATTCCTTAAAGGGGGTCATGCCTAAATCTATAAACTATCTTAGACCCTTGAATGCATTTATATTATCCATCTTCCCCCCTCAACTTGAGGCTACAATGGGACACTTCTTCTTCCCTTATATTGCCTCTTTGACTCATACTTTAATTCCTTAGCTTGCAAGCTAGCCTTTCTTAGGTCTTCAAAATTCCTTACTAGTATGCCCCTAATGTTGGTACTAATATTATGTAAACGACCCTCTAATAATCATACAAACATTCTCTCTATTGATGGGCCTAGAAAGGGCTTTAGAGGCCATCTTCTTCTACCTTTTAATGTAGTTAATGGAGCTTTCACTAGTCTTCTACTTCAAAGACTCCAAATCATGAAATGTGACCTCTAAGTCTAAATTGAATGCATAGTGCTTCTCAAAAGCTTTTGGCAACTCCTTTCAATCCTTTTTAGTAGTCTTTAGCTGATTAAATACCATGTCTTAACAGACCCTTCTAATGACAGCTCAAAAAGCTTTAGCACAGTGTCTATTGGCACTTTGAAAGCTTTCATGACTAATACATATAAGTGAACATGGTTCTTAGCATTCTAAATTCTAATGAATTTTGAGAGCTTGGGCATGCAAAAATTAGTTAAAAGCTTTTCAGGTTTATGAGCCAGTTATTTATTCCTCTCCAAACCTTTAGCGCCTAGTGCCTTCTGAATCTTCTCTCGCTATTTGGCAAAGCCATCAAATCAAGTGTTGTCCTACTCACTCTCCATGGGTTTATCCAAGAGATTAGTGGTACTTCCTACTTCTTTAGTGAGCTTATTTTTATGATACTCTTTCATCCTAAATAGAACATCATCAATCACCACAGCCTGAGGTACTTCCATCGATGCTTTCCCTTTATCATTCTTGTTAGTAGAGGTGTCCTCTTTCTTTAGGATCTCATTAATGCTTGTCACCTCCTAGACAATCTTTTTTTTCCACCTTGTGGTTAAAGTCAACTAAGACCTTCAATGGTATGGTTGGTTTCATGAATAGATCAATTCTTTGGCTTTGACTCGACATCTTACTTTTCCTAGCAAGTTGGTTGCCCCTTCTCCTCCACAAAGGTTTAGATGGAGTTATGATATTTGCATAACAAAGGTTATTGGCATGATGTAGGTACAAGTGAACAATGCATGTATGCATGGTATGCACACACCATTTGCAAAAGATCCTTCCAACCTTATTCCTCCCACTCATGAGGCCTGGTTGCTCTTTCCTATGAGGGGTCTTATTCTTCTACCAATAAGGCATAGAGAACATATGTGGTCACCTCGAACTAAAAAGAGTCAAAGTCTCAAAGAACACATACACAAAGGAGCTAATGAAAAAAAAAAAAAACCTGTTTACATTAATCGAAGAAGCATATACATGAATGCGAAGAAATCCTTTTAACGAAGCAAGAGGGATATTTACATATAAATCCTTTACAAAGTGGGAATGGGATACAAGTATTTACATGCAGGGATAATTACATTATAGGGAATAGGGTAACAATTGCACTTTATATTAGGGTGCCTAACTTTGTTCTTTGAGAACTCCACCTCTCATTTGAAGAAATGCAAATAAAAAGGCGGTGCCCTATTCCAAGGTACTATTAGCTCTTACATGTGCCTATTTGGTTGAGAGGGTTATTATAATGGATGGCTCTTATTGGCTCTAGAGCACTAAGAAAGGAGGTTGAAATGGTGAAAATTTTAAGATTTTGGAGGAAAGGTTTATTGAGAAGGAAATAAAAGAAGTAGGAGAAGAGTAGAAGACATAAGATTTTATAGTGGTTCGAGTATAAACAAACCCTACATCCACTCCCCAATTTCCAATTGGGTATTTCACTATCACTAAATTGTGTTTCTCAAGCTCATACCAAACTTTTACATTTTATGTTTTAAGGCTCACACACAACCTTACAATTTGTGTCTCTTACTTAACCTAAACAAGAGTTTTACAATAATGGCTAACTCTCAAACCCAAATGTAGTGTATTAATGCCACACCAAACAATAATAACTTATAAATAAGAAATTGAATGTACAAAGGTTGAGATAGAAAATTACAAGAGTTTTGCTATATTGAATGCTATTCTCTTACATTCAAGTTCATTTAGAGTATTTATAGGCAATAACACCAAGGAGACGTTACATACAAAACTATGTCTAAATTTTTAAGGTATGTTAGGTAGATCCTACATTAAATGTTTGTCAGATAGTGTTCATGGTTGTACTAGCCATTCACATTCGCGGTTTCTCATGTTACACTAAATTTTCATGATTCACGGTAGAGAATCCCATTTACATCTAACGGTTAGTCCATATGGCACACAACCATTGGTTCTTTAAGAAAAATAGTTGTTATGTCCTTCAAGCCATAATGAAATTTGCGATCACTATTTTACCCCATTTAGACGCGACTGTCATTACGAAATCTTCTATTTGTTATGGAAATGTTGCTTCAATAATTTGCGATCTCGACCAACATTTTGTCTTTGTGCATTTTGATCTTTCAATGGTTCTTTGGGACACTTGGCATAGTTTGGTTGAGGGCTTAATTCCCTATAAGCCCATGCAAAATTCACAGTTATGATGGTAAAAGCAATATGCATTGTGAATCCTTATGTTTCAAATTGGTTTAATCTTTTGCAAGATAGTGGTTATGATATCATAATTCTTGATCACAAATTAGAATGCCACTTACAATCTTTGAGACTTAAACTTTTATTCAACTTTCAATGCAAATCTATCTAAAAATCTACAAAGTCAACACTTGAAATTGATGTTAGAATGTATCAATCTACATTCTCAAGATCAAAAGAGAATTTTGACTTTGGTTTAAATAACCTAGTCTAACAGCTCCCATAAGTTTGGGGGGCGATTATCATGATCCCCCATTCAATATACCCGAAGTTACTAAGCTCATGAGAGATGGACCCTTCTTATAATCTCCAAAGCTCAGATGAATTGGTTTATCTAAGGGCAAACCTAATACACGTGATGAAGTATAGAGACTACATGAATGTAAATAAACTTGATTAATAACAAGCTTAAAATGTTGAAGTGAACTATAGATTAAATGAGAAGTTAATTTTGAATCCTAAGTGGAGTTGCCACTATGAGTGTCAAGTCAAGTTTTCTTAGGGTTATGCTCGAACGAGTGGAATCTTGCTTGTGACTCCATCCTTTTATTGACCAATAGAGGGGTCGAGAGGACGGGGGTCTTTACATTGGTAATAACCCTAAGAAGCGGCACATGCTTGGATCAATATGGGATCTTTTAAGCCTTATGCAAAATTCAAGGCCTTGAGTCCAAGGTGTGGTCATCAGAGGACTAAGACAAGATAATACTTTGGTATCATCCCTAAGAATTATGGAGTAACCAACCGACTTTGGTTAGGAAAAAAATTAAGAAAGTCAAAATAGCCTAAACTTAGTCAATTAGAAGGTTCATTTCATCTTCATCCCATTAGAGATCGGGTTCAAAAATTGTGTACAACTTAGGGAAAAGGTTAGACACCCCCAAACTGCTCAGATATTGGGATCCATCATTTGGGCATCTTTGGTTCACTTTTAAATTCTTAACCAAATTATTAATTAATCCATTTTATGGTCATAAGCATGCCTCTAGCATAATTAAATCAAACAAAACAAATTAACAACTTAAAAAGGATGAGGATCATGCATCATGGCAAAGGAAGTGACATGCATATCCATACATTCACGTCATGTATAATCATCTCAAAAGGAATAGGGGCATGTGACATGGCATAGGGATTGACATTCATATCCCTATATTCATATTAAATGATCAATCATAATCTAATAGGATGATTATCAAGGCTAAATTCGTGGTCTAACTTAAGCAAATCACTTACATAAAAAAATAAGGGTAAGTTAGTGATTAGAGACAAATAAAAGAAATAAAAGAAATCAAGAAAGCAAAAAAAAAAAAAAACATTAATCATCTTACCATATCTCTAAAGTCAAGGTTCCTAATCATGCATCTAAGTTCTTAATAACACATCCCAATATTACATGAGATGCAATGTAGCCTAAAAAACACAAACACATGCATCATGTGAGACAAGGAATCATAAACATATGATGTAAAGCACTTGAAGAATTTGAGTGGCCCAAGGCAAAATCATTATAAAAATGGTCTTAGGATTAATGAATCCTCTCCCTTTGTAGCTCACAAAGAGCATAACATCTATGTGCATTACTAACCATCCTAAGGGTTAGAATGCCCATCAATAAGGATTGAGACTATAAATCAAAGCATATGTTAAGTAACACAAGTAAAAGGTAAACCATTCTTAGGTGGATCTCAAGGTCCTAGGAATAAGAAACCTCTCACTTGGTCACTACCAAACTAGATGAAAAATGAAGCTTGGGACATCATCCAATCAAAATATGAAAGAACTTAGAACATAAGCATAAAGTAGGCTGTCAAAATCATTTAAAACTTGTCCAAATTCCTTTTTTTTAAAATGAATAAGGGTCCTAGGCCATTAAGCTTCGTGCTATTCTGCCAATGGAATAAAAAAAACCTCATGAAAAATAACTTTGAAAAATTTGGATCAAGAAAGAAAGATGTTACAATACTGTCCCTAAGAAGCTAAGTTGTACAACCCATTATGAATGTTGTATAGCTAAAAAGGTAGGCTATATAACCTACATAAAGGTTGTATAACCCCTAATTTATGTTTTTCAAAACAAAGAAAAGAAAAGGAAAGAGAAAAAGGAGAAATTAAGAGAGTCCTTGGATGTATTTGTATGTTCCTTACGCTTAAAGGCTCACTAAATGATTTATATCCTTCAAAATGCTTAGGGAATGCATAAGTGTATAAAGATGAGAGCTTGTTCTACCTTGGGAAAGGATGAAGTAACCTAAGGTTTTGAAGCTTCTATGTTAGGGAGTCTTTATCTAGGGATTTTGTTAGAGTAACACTAGGGTTATCCAAGTCTCCCCTTCCTCTTTAAATGAATAGGTATTTGTAGATGATGGAAAGGTGTATTAGAGCCAAAAATGGTTCTAGCTACATAATGTTTGTATCTAATTACTGAGAAGGAAATTGATCTCTTGAAATTAAGGTTTGCACGTGGGATGTACGACCAAGGTTAGGCTATACATCCAACTTTTAGGGCTATATAGCTAAGGGTTTAAGGGGGAACAGTTCCATAAGGTTCCCCTACAAGGGTTTAAGGTAGGGTTGTACAACTATGGTTATTAGGCTATAAAACCATGTTAAGTGGGCTACACAACCCATTAACCCAGGCTAGTACTTTAGGCTTGGCTTGAGCTTGGGCTTGGTTTAAACTTTGGCTTAGTGATTAGGACTTAGTTTTAGGCTTTCAAAGGTGTCTTAAGGCTTCATTCCTTTCCCTATAGTAATTTTCCTTTGCATTTTAAGGAATATGTTAAGTGATTTTCATCATTGGGTTTTGCATCATAAGGCCCAAAATCTGATGCTTACACCACTTTTGATGGTCGTGCAACTCTTATAGAAATAATCTATTCATCTATTCTTTAGGAGTTTCCCCTTTCTTCTCTTAAGCATAATCATCCATTGATCCTGCATAGTTTGAAAGAGATCTTTGTCTTCTTATTCTTATTATTCTCCTTGAATGAAGAATAAGGCTTCTTTTTCTTTATTATCACTCCTTTGATTATCCTCCTTTTGTGTCCCATGGTTTTCTAATTTTTGAACCTTTCCTTGCTAAGTTGCACTTCTCTAGAAAAGGTCTCATCTTGGTAATTAAAAAGTATTCCTTAGATAGGACTTCTTCTTTTTCTTTTTCTTTTTCTTCTCCTTTTCTCACAAGGTACTCTAATAAGGGCCATTGATGATCACTAACCTTAAGCTTATCCTAGATCTATTGATAACCCAATCCAATTTTAGCTATGAGTGGTAATACTTAGGAACTTAGAAACACCCATGGCATTCTTACCAAGCCCTTGCCTTAGATGAAAATTCATTATCTACATAATACTTGCCACTTTGGGGGTCCACCAATCAGTAACTCCCGCAACTTAAAAAATTCTAAAGTGTGGTATTGCAATGCTTAATACCGACACCACTTCACCCATCTCAACATAAATGGTGACCGCTTCTCTTAGTGGGTGGTACTAGAGCCCTCCTAATGATAAGGAAAATGTTTATGCATCTTATTATAACGGTTGGGATGCTCAAACTTGTAGATAATTCCCCTTATATAACTTATTAATTAGATTTATTTGGTGAAACCAAGTTTAGTATTTATTGTGTGTTTACTTATCAGATGCAAGTTAGTATTTTCTAAAGTCCATGTGCACTTTCTTCTCAAGAAAAACTTATTGGATTTTGGTGTTTAGTTGTCTTTTCAAATGAGCTATGCCAGAAAAGGGCTGAAAAACTAGTACTTATTATGTTTCTTTTGTTTGTTTTAAATGTAATTTATGGAGTTAATCAATTATTATATTAGTCTCAATGATGATTTTTTTATATCTCATGGTATATCTTCTTGCTCGATAATAACTATAATATTTATTTCATTTAATTTACTTGTACTTGAAAGCTTGTAATCTCTACTTCCAAGGTGATAATCTACCTGCATATTTGATGAAATTATATATTGTGAGATGGCAATTTTAGATATTCAATTGATTGCAATTTCTATTGTTAACCTTGTCATTTCAATCAATATTGTTGTTGAGTTTTATGTGTATATAACACATGTTTTCTTAGTAAGTATTTATGGCCAACTTGTTATAAATTGACAAAAAGGGTAAGAAACCATGAAAGAAATTGATACGAACCAAATTAGAGGTAAGCTTAAAGCTACAAAGAATAAAAGAAATGATCAAAGATATCTCATTCAAATGGAGGGAGGAAACATAAGAGCTTTAAAACCTACCTTATTTTGAGTTGTCATATTTAGAGTTGTCTTATTTGAACTTGCCTTATTTGGACCTACCTGATTTAGAACTACTATATTCAAACCTACCTTATTTAGAAAATCTCTTTTTCAAGGACAAAATAGTCATCTTTACACTTTCATTTCATTTGTAGATCCTCAAAATGGAATCTATAAGTCTAATTTTCAAATGGAATAATTTGCTCTAAAAATATTCCAGAAAGTTCTGGAAGATTCCATGAATGCTCAAGAAGATTATAAGATAATTCCAAGACTATTTCAAGCATCTTTGGGTGGAAGAACAATAATCTTGAAGAGGGTATAACGGGGTGCGACAATGCATGGAAAGAAGATCAATAATGTCAAATCAAAATATCTTCCAAAGATATGCAAAATCTTAAGAACATTCTTCTCTTCCTTTGCTATTTGAATGCTACTTCCTCTTTAGAATAAGATTTTGTTTGTTTCTTGAATTGAATTATTAGTTAATAATTAAGAAGTTTGGGTAGCCTTCTTGACCAAATAGGCATGAAGCTTTTTCCTATTTTATTTCTTCTTAACTTCAAGTTTTGGAATTAGTCATTTGTTCCTAAATAGATGGGCATTGTAATGCCTATAAATAGGCTATCCAAACCATGTATTTGCAATTGAATTTTGATTAATTTAATTTTATTTCTTGTGATAAATTATTCTTCTTTAGTTCTTGAAAGAACTTGGTGAAGTTATTTAAGTGAGAGTTTAAGTAACTTTACAAACTTATTTAATTCTAAACTTAAAATTGAATTAATTTATTTTAGGTTTGGACACTAAACACCCTTTAATTCCATATAATTAGGTTTCTAGAAATAAGTTTTCAAGAGATTTAGTTAGGAACTAAAGTCTTTTCCTTAATTCTTGAATGATCCCTAGGCAAATGTAACAAACATTACATATGGGTTCGAGATAAGTTACCCACATTCGTATCATTTGGTATTAGAGCTTAGGCTTCAAAATCAAGTATGTATCATTTATGTTTCTTGTTCTTTGTATTTAATTATTGTTTTTGTTCTAATTATTTTCTTCGTGTTTGTTCTTCTCTATTCATTTTCTTTTTCTCTCCTTTTTCAAAATCATTTTCCTTTGTGATGCTTCTTCTCAAATCATTTTTTTCATCTTTGTTACTAATTATTTTTTTCTTGATTTAGTTTCAAGGCCATCCATGAATTAAAATAAAAAAAAAAGAGTTTGCAAATTGCACTTTATCTTTGTCAATTCAGTTTTAATTAGCTTCACTTATTAAAAAAAAAAAAAAGAAGATGTCTAAAGCAAAATAAAAAGGAGGAGACATCAAACAAAGAAAAAAAAAATAGAAGAAAGAAAGAAATTTGAAATTGTGATTTGGTGACTTAATTCTTAATATACTTTATTTTTCTTCTTTCCATTTATTTTTGTTTACATCCATTTGTTTTCATTTAATTCAATTTTTTCATGTATTTTGTTTATTTTCTTGATTTTGTTTGTTTTTATTTGCTTCTATTTGTTTTTGTTTGTTTCTATGAGTTCCCATTTATTTTCATTTATTTTCATGTGTTTTCATTTGCTTTTGTTTTTTTTTTTTTGTGTTCTAAAGTTAATTTTAATTTGAAATTACTTGTTTGACTTATGATTAAGCTTTAGCTTGATAATAGTAACTTTAATTCCAAAAGAACTAAAAGAAAAGAACTAAGAGTGGTAAGCACATTAAAAGCTCGTTTTATGTGAAACACTATTAAGAGCAAACATATGAGGGAGTGTTTGTGAAGACTTTTCTAATCTTCTTTATTTCTAACCATATCATATTCTAAAGAAGATGAGATACCCATTTATGGATCCATGTGATGATGATGAATTTAATAGTGAAGATGATGAGATGCTCTCAATAATGGATGCTAATGATGAAGAGGATGACCTTAAAGAGGTGGATTACAAAGAGTTACTAGTTGCAAGATAATCATTGAATGCCTAAGTTAAAGATTAAGAAGGATAAGATAAAATATCTTCCAAGCAAAGAATAACTTTTAAGGTAAGATATATTGTTGTATAATTGATAGGGATAGTTGTACTAATGCAGCTAGTACATATTTGGTGAAAAAATTAAACTAGCCTACTTTAGAACATCCAAAACCTTATAACTTGTAATGGTTGAATGATTCTGATGAAGTTAGAGTAATTAAGCAAGTGTGTGTTTCCTTTTCTATTAGGAAATATATTAATATGGTGCCTATGCAAGTCTTTGATCGTATTTAGCTTCATAATGTGGGTTAAATATAAATTAATTAATTTCACTTATTATCTTTTCTCCTTAAAAACTACTCCTTAAAACCCATCTTGCAAAATATTCATTAGATGATGGTGATCAAAGTAATATAATATACTTGTGTATGGACATCATCCCATGGAGAAAAAGATAATAAGTACTAGAATATGATGATTCTATTTTTATCTAGAAACTAAAATATTAAGATGTAATATAAACTACTAGCATAATGGACATAAACTATAATAACAATTAAATTACAAAAAGATAATAGCAATTAAGAAGAAAAATCTTATGAATAAACATCTAAGACACTTAATCTCACCAATGGAAAATCATGAAGTCATTAGTCATTCAATGATATGTTGGATTAGAATTGCAACTATTGATTGTCTCTCCAGTAATTAAGGCTTTCTTTTGAGTAGTCACTTAATTTGTAACCATTCCTCCAAGCCCATCTTTTGATGTGAAATAGAAATGCATTACCTCATTAGTTCTAGTAATCCTTTAAACGATAACAATAGATTAATTAGGTATCGTTACTCGTAAATTAACCTAAGGAAAATGATTCTAGGTATATTTCAATTTATAATCTCTCAATCTATAAATGAACACAAGTCATGTAATTGGTGATCAAGCAATCACATGTATTGAGATCAAGAACCACTTTCTTGTAAAAGAAATAAAATCCCAACATATTCATTAAAATCATAAGTTAATTAATCATTATCCATGCTTACATTAAAGTCCTAGATCAAAAGATTTAGCCTAGCATTCTAATAAAATAAGACAAATCCAAAAGCAAAAGCATCATCTTAACAAAGGAAAAATGAAATCTCCTAATTGTCTTTATAGATCTTCTCCACTTCCTCTTCCTTGATCTAGTTATCTTTTGAATGTTACACTTGATCTTGTGTTGAAGGTATTTCTCCTTATGTTCTTCTCTCAAAAATTCATCTTTTTGCTCTCGAAAAAGGCTAAACCCTAAGTGTTGTTATTAAATACTCCTTAGAAAGACCTACAATATAGACTAGAATGCAAGATTTGGCAAGCACATATAATAGTCGCAGGCAAGACTCTCATTAGGTCCATGGAAAGTTGTAGCCTGTGACTCTAGTTGTAGGTGCAACAACATACTTTTATCCTTCACTTGTTTAAATAATCAACTTGGTCCTTGATGTTGCCAGTTTTGCCTATTTTAGTCCTAATCGCTCCAAACTTGCTAAAACACCTATAAAACATCCAAATGTAAGAAATTACACTAAATCATCCAAAATAACTTAATTTAAATATAGATTAACACTAAATCAAGCCTAATTATCATCAAATATCTATAAGTCTAAGAAATTTCCCCATAGTTGAACCCCACATTCTCATCATGTTTATAATATTAATAACTTAAGTACTACAAAAGATACACCAAGCAAAAACTCATTTAAGTAAACAGACTTAGGTTAGTCTACTACCTTAAAAAGGAAACTTACTTATTCATGTAAAATTAGAAACAACAAAATCATATTTCACATATATGTCGTAACAATCCTCTAACCAAACCATCAATAGGCATGATCATGATAACATATTTTAGACCACCATGGCCTTTATAAATTAACCATGAGAAGAGTAACTTTAAGTGCATGAGATGAATAGAACTGATCTTTCTTTCTAGCATTTTTTTCTTTTTTTTTTTTTTTGCTTTTTGTTTTTTGTTTTTTTACTTTTTTGAGGAGTTAATATGACTTTTTACATAAATACAAACATTTGTGATGAATGCATCTAGCTACTCAATATATAACTTCATTTGAAATGCTTAGTATACTCATGCTTTTAGTTTGCTTTTTTCCGCAAAAATTAACATTAGTGATGAAGATCCCCGGTTACTAAGCATCCTAAAAATAATGGAGTAGCTATTTCTCTTTATATTTTTAAACTTATTTTGATCATTCTTAAATCGTTGCTTTTAAACTACATCATCATTGTTAATTAACAAAGCACCAAAGGGATTCATTTTCATTTAAGCTCATACAATTATATAGCTAGCTAGATTGCTTATTTCCATATACATTCAAACTATAATCCCATTGCATTCTAACTATCCTAAACTTATAAGTTATACTTTTCAATTTAGCACTAACTAAAATTCATTTATCTCAATTTTATACTATGAATGGCATCTCTTTTTATAATAACTCATAATGATTACCAAATAAAACTTAACTAAGCTATGTATCTTTTACAAAATTACAAAAATTTTGGTCCATTTTGCTTTATACATAGGTGCAAGCATCATATAGGTCCAAGCATAAGATTAAAATCCTTCTCTACATACTTAAATATGGCATTGTCCTCAATGACATCTTTTCAAAACATAAAAGATAAAAGAGATTGCATAGAAAAAAAATACTCCCCTCTCATCATGGTGGAAGGTTGATTGTATTTAAATCCTCTTCATGCTTTTAGCCTACATTCTCATCAACACTTAAAAACAAGAAAGATCAAGTAGACAATCTAAGATAAAATAAAAATAAAATGAAACTATCTAAAATAAGAACATTTAAAAGAAAATCCCATTAAACTTGCAATCCCTTACATAGTTCATTGGTGTCATACAAACTTATACACATAATAATGGTGCACATGCACCTTACAACATTCAAAATCAAACATAAAAACAATAAAATAGGTTTAAGATAACACAAACAAACATGGCATCAATAATGATAAAAACCAAAAGACAACTCTAAGACATAATACATCATGGTGTATCTAGTGGATAAGGCAAAATGTTAGCTCTTGCAAAGTATTGCCTTTATCTTATAGTCTTAATGCTTTTACACTTTCTCCATCCTTGCTAATCTAACATTTATAATGTTTAGTTTTTAAAGAACTAAGTTTCATGGTGCTCCTTGAGATGCACTAAGTCCTCCCTCTTATGGAATAGTGTTGAGAGGTGGACCTATGGGAATGTCATCCTTCTCTCTGTCTTCACACTCCTCTTGGACTTCTTACCCTTCGCTCTTTGTTTTTATAAACTTTTGTCCTCCAAATTTGCTTGCTATAATCTCCATTCTCTCCAATACAATGAGAATAAAGATTCTACAGTGGGTAAGGCTTCCTCATTCATTTGATTTGGGTCAAAACCACATAAAATATAGACAACCTCATGATTACATGCCCCAATCCTACCACTTACCTAATATTTTTAACGAACCCCACTAACAATTGAAAAATGTGAGCACACCATATAAGAAAAATCTCTTTTCTAGATACTTTAAATGCTTATATTTTCCAAAGATAGCACAAGCCACAAACTTGTGAAGGATCATTAAGCACCTATCTTTTTTGGCTTCACTTAAGGATTGATGAAAGTTTATTCCATCTTGACCCAAATTCTTTGCCATAATGTTTTGGCATTAAATTTTTCAAGGTGATCACTTAAAACTCCTTTATAGAAGCCAAATGCATCTATCATGGCAGTTTGATCAATGGTATATTGATTACCAAAAATTCTAAAGACAAAGGATGTCTCATGCTCATTTTTAAAATGGATTATTAAAAAGAACTCAAGATTGAGTCTTTTGTAAGATGGGATTTATGTCAATGCAAATTTTACCCAACCCAACCTACCTAATAGATCTTTCATCCTATCCATGACTTTTAGTTGCTCTAAAGATGGTTCATGAAAAAATCCATATGCAACATGTGTTCTAACATCTAGCGAAAGGAATTTCATACCTTCTTCATCATTCTAAATAAGAAAGGGAGCACCGTACTTCGATGAGAAGTCTCTTGGACCCTTTTGTTATTGCTTCCCCATTTGCCTTGATGAAGATGTTTTTGAAGACGTCTTAAAGTGATGAAAGGTATCATAGTTTTGTGGCAATGGCTGTGGAAGAGAACATAAGCAAAAGAATAACTAAAATATAGCCAAAAGATGGAAGGAAAGTTAATGCTCTTAAAACTTCTACTTGCTCTTAAACTTTAAAAAAGTGTTTGAATGAATTTGTGAGTGAAAATGTGAAGAAACAAAACATATTTATGAAGGAAAAAGGCTAGGTTTTGGGAGGGAAAGATTTGAATTTCAAATTTGCTTAAAAATCTCCTTAAAAACTCCTCACAAGATCATTTTTTTTAGGGTATCATAGCCCACAACATGTGTCACAAGTGTAATAGTGCCATGCTCCATTTAAAGCATGATGGAATTGCAGGCCATGACTCAAGTTGCAGCTTGTGACTCAGCCAACTTGTACTAACTCAAGCTAGTCATAAACTCTCTAGTTATAGGCATAATAGTAAACATATTTGATGCATCTGAATTTTTATATAATTGATTCCCCATTGCATAATATCACTAAACACTTTCCAAACACACAACCATTAATCAAATTCATCAAATTGGGACTTTTCTATCATATAATTCATTTCAAATCAAAACTTTAAACATGAAATTAACATCAACTAACATAAAACACACATTGAAAACTAAAAATTAACATCAACTAAATCCTAATCAAACATGAACAAACTCTAAAAAGAAAAAATAAACACACTAAAGAAACTAAAGGTGCCAAGTTCTAGAACTTAGGAACCAACATTCAAAAGATTAGATTCTAATCTAAGAATTATTGTTATTACCTAATTCTTCCTTGGTCTTACTCTACCCCTTTTAGCCTTAGGTGGCCTTCCTTTCCCCTTTTTTGGTGAAGTGCAAATCTCCATTAATGTTATTTCGTCTTCCTCCTCCTCACTAGTAGTCGAGTCCTCTACCTCAATTAGAATTCCCTTAGCCTTATTCTTCTTCTCCATTGGTATAATTTCTTTAAGAACCTCAAGTGAATAGACATACTTTCCCTCACTAGGAACTGCCCTATAATAAGTGTACAAGGCAATAGCCTCTTTCCATGTGAGAGTTTTCTTATACAGAGGAGTTTTGGGTTTGGACAACTTTAATGTGCATGGTGGAAGGGGTAATGAATGTACTTCTTTAACTTTAGCTCATAAGGGATCCATTTGACTAATTTAAATGCTACAAGAAATGAAAAATACAATTGTAACTATTTTCTTCTCTATTTATAAGTGATGTTTCCCTCCTAATCCTTATGAAATATGGAATTTTAAACATCTCAAAGCTTTTGCACATTTATCCTAACAAAATGGCTTATATCTTTATCTTTATTACTATTTTGACATGGAATTAAAATCAGAATCATTTTAACAAACATTCACAACATGTTCAAGTGCAAAAATTTTGGACAGGTAACATAGAATGCACATTACTATCAAATGAAATGGTTACCACTCCCATTTGTAAATTTTATTCAATTTACTTGCTTTGAATGTCCTCCTTTTTCTTCCATCTTCTTTATAGGAACCTATCAAAAAGGTGAAGAACTTTATTCATAAATTTACTTAAAACTAGCTGAGCAAGTAATAACTAAATAAATTGCAAGAAAGTTAAAAACTTGGGCTACCTCCCAATAGCGTTATTTTAAGGTCTTATAGTTAACCCTTCTCCATCTTTAGTCGAGTGTGATGGTGAAGGGAAATACTTTTTCATGCTTCTTTGACTTCATCCCATAGTAGGACTTGAGATGTTGTCCATTTACCTTGAAAATCTCTTTTTTTTTTTTTATTCTTTATGTCAATTGTTGATAAAAGCATGGATGGCAATCTTAAGGATCCACTCGAACTTCAAGGCCTAATGATAAAAGGGTGGCTTAAAAAGTTTAAAGAGGTAATTAGAGCTTTCATGAAAAAGTAATTAAATTTCAAAATGGTCCAATAAGCCAAGAAGATGGATAAGGCCCAATTTGAATATGCTTGGAATTTAGATAATTCAATGGATGAAACTAATGGAGTCCATTTAAACTTGATTCAATGGAGCCCAATAATTAAAGATGTCCAAGGTCTAGTACCATTTAACCAAGATAAAAAATAAAGGCCAAGACATGTTCTAATAAGGAAATAAAGTCCACAAGTCAAAGAACTTCTAGAGATTTACTTAGTTGACATTGTCTTCCTTTTCTCTTTAGGATTTTTCTTCATTGGCTAAATACCTTAGCCAATATATCTTAGATATTTTTATTGGTATTTCTTTCTTGTAAGTAACTTAAATGAATCCTTTTAGCCCTAAGAAACTATCTTGTTTGAATCCTTTTACCTAATAGGAACTCTTTTCCATGCTGATTTAGGATTATTATTTATCTTTTCCTTATTACATTCGGATTAGCACTAGGCAGCTAACCTTAATTACGGTTGAATTCTCCATAGATTTTAAGGTCTTAAGCATTGTAAAGGTTATTTAAAGCCTCACATTTGGCCAAGCATTAATTTTAATAAATTATTATTTTTCTTAGCATATTTGCTTGTGAAACTGATTTCTCCCCTTGAGTTATTGAAAGGACTTGGTGAGATTGTTGAGTGAAAGATTAATAATTTTATAACTTATTCTAATCTTAAATTAGCTTAGTTAATTTAGGATTTGAATCAATATAACTTTAAATCTTTATAACTTAGGTTACTAGAAATAAGTTTTCTAGAAGCGTAGTTGGGATTTGAAGATCAAACTCCATTGTTTGATTCTTGAAAGATTTGGGACTTGTGTTCAAGTATATGGGTAAAGATCTAAACCAACCTCATTCACATCATTTCGTATTAGGGCTAAGGATTCAAAATCAAATAGGCATCCATTAAATTTGGCGTTCTTTGTATTCATCTTGTTCTTGCATTCAAAATCGCATCCTACTTCATTGAGCTCAAATCGGGTTCTTTTATTCTTTGTGATTCCAATATATTTTCTTTGCTTTTTCATCATTAAATATTTTATTTTATTATTAAAAATCATTCATTCATCATCAAATTCAATTTACATTTGCTTGTTTTGCCAAAATTCCTAAAATTTAAGAAATTGTAAATTGCTTGTGTTCTTTGATTAATTCGAGTCCTCCTTTAGTTTTTGTGTTCAAACATATTTTTTTCACTTTTCAATCATCAAATTAGTTTTTTTCACCATCATAAATCTTGCTTTTATCATTATATTAGAAGTGAATGCTTTGCAAAATTTCCTTAAACTAAGGAACTTTGCAAAAATAACTTATTTTCCTTGTCCAATTTGGATTTCCTTGTTTCTTTCGATTCCAATTCCTTTTTCTTTATTGATTATCTTTCTAATGTAATAAAACACATTTATATGGCCATATTTCATGTAATAGTGTTATCAGAGTTTGGACTTATAAGTTTTCTTCCTATACACAAGCTTACTATAGGGTAGAGGGCCTCCTCACACTTTGGTTATGTGAATACATGCAAGTGTATGAATGAGGAGTAGAAGAGAAATTTTATGTGTGTGTGTGTGTTTAAACAAGCCTCTTTGAGTACATGTATGCATGATTGGCTCTTTGAGGCTTAGCTCTTGACCCTTAAGGAGTCTTCCCTTCGGGAAGCTTAGTGCTGGGAGCATTCTTTTTCCCAACAACCTCAATGTTAGAAGTTTGAGGTGTAGAAGCTTTAATGCAAGTAGGAGGAAAAGATGTAGATGAGGAAGCTCTATTAAAGCCTAAACCATATCTCACTAAGGGTGGTCATTGAGATAGAATGAGAGTATCCAAAGCTTTTTTTTTTCCCTTTGTGAAATCTTGAGATGGAATTTCTAAGATCAATTGCTTCACCTTTTAAAGTGATATTTTCTTTTCTTAAAGAATTAATAGAGGATGAAGTTTTTGAAATATTTTTTAAAGATTTATTGAGTTCTTCATTAGAAGTCCTCAAGTTACTAACAAGATTATTTAAGCTTTTAATTCATCTTCAAGTTTTGAACACTTTTTCTTGTAAGTTTTCATTTGAGATTTGTATTTATCATATCTCAAGGTCATCCACATCATCTAAGTCCTCATAATTATGATAAAAATATGAAGAAGTACTTACCTCATTTGAGGAGTCCTCTTGAGCCATTAAGCATAGGTTGGCAACTTCTTCATCTTCATCTTCCTCACTTGAGCTATCATCCCATGTATCCTTAAATCTCTTTTTCATCTCGTTGTTCCACTTTTTCTTCTTCTTGATCTTGGGACATTCAAATTTAATGTGACCTTGTTTTTCACATTCATAGCAAGTCGCTTCATTCTTCTTGTCTTTGAAATTAGGAGATGCTCTTTTGAAGTTCCTCCTATCTTTTCTCCTCTTTATGACCTCTTTGGTCCTCTTTGATAGCATGGCTAACTCATTTTCCTCTTTCTAACTCTCATCAATATCACAAGAGGCAACTTCAACCTTTTTATCTTTGCTTAAGGATTTGAGAGCAAAAGTCTTTTTTTCTACTTTTCATTTTTGTCTCCTTGCCCTCTCATTTTCTTCATCTCCTTATCCTTCGTCAGAGCTAGCTCATGAGTAAGTAGTTTGCCAATAAGGGCATCTGTTTACACCTGTCCAATCTCCAGATTGGATTCTTATATGCTATAAACTTTAGCACTAAATTTCTTAAGAGGAAGAGATTTGAGAATTTTAGTGTTTACCTTATGTTTGGTGAGAATTCTTTCAAACTTCTTAATGTTTGTGATAATAGAGAGGAGTTTATTTGTCATATCGGTGATGCTTTCATTTTCTTTCATTATGAGGAGCTCCCAATTCATCACATGCATCTCCAACCTACTTGATTTTACAAGTGTAGTGCCTTCATGATAGTTCTCTAATGTCTTCCATATCCCATGGGCAGTTAGGCAATGTTGTACTCTACCAATCTCCTATCTTGATAAAAAGCTAAGGAGAATGGTTATTGCCCTATTATTCTTTCCATTTGACTTTCTATGTGCTTTCATCCATTCTTCCCTTGGAATTAGCTCTTTACTACCATCTACCATTTTGGTTGGAGGCTTTCATTCCTTTGCGACAATGTCCCACAAGTCTCTACATCACTATCAAGGTAGATCTCCATTTTATACTTCCAATAAGAATAGTTGTTCCATCAAAGTAAGGCTTAAGGTGAGTGTGGATTCCTTCTTGAGCCATGATCTTTTCTCACTCAATTAAGGCTTTGTTTAAAATGATGCTTTAATACCACTTGTTGGCCCTTGTGCATGAAGAAAGGGGTTAAATTGATGAGAAATTTAAATTTTGGAGGGAAGGTATATTATGCAAGAAATAGAAGAATAGTATAATATAACACAATTTATAGTGGTTTAAGTATTAACCAATCTTTCATCTACTCTCTAATTCTTTCAATTGGGTGTTGCTCTAATATTAAATGGTGTTTTGAAATATCACACCTAACTTTACAATAAGTGTTTTACAAAGGCTCACACACAACCTTACTAGTGTTTCCTAAGGCTAACACTTAACCTAAATAAGAGTTTTTTATTGGCTCACTCTCAAATCCAATTCCAAAGGGTGTTTAATGCTCACACCTAACTTCTTACAACATCATTAACAAAAAGTAATGAAGAGAGAGAAAGTTGAGAAATAAATTTGCAAGAGTTTTGCTTTAGTAAATGCTATTCTTTTTCATTTATGTTCATTTGGTGGAGTATTGATAGGTTACTCCCAGAGAGACAGTAGAGATAAAAATATCTCATAATCTCCAAAAGTTGGCAAAATCTAGCATTTAATGCTTGTCTAACTTAGGTCATAGTCCAAACATCCATGTCGCGGTTCCAACTTATATTTCACTGTCAAATTTGCCATGTTGCAATCGAGATCTTTATTTGTGTCTAATGTCTACTACATGTGGCAGCACGAGATTGGATCTTCATCAAAGTATTCGTTGGAACCCCATTTTGTGCTTTAATGATCTTAGTCACGAGACTTTTATAGTGGTCATGACATAGGTAGTGATCAAGACTCCTAGAATGCGAACTAGACTATTGACTTTGAAGAATGTATCGTGGTCTCTACATATGTGTAGTGGTTGCGACATTCATATATACAAACTGCTCGTTACACATGTGGCAGACTTTGGTTGGTTAGTAAGAGTTTATCAAGGATGATATGAGTTCCGTGGTCGAGACAACTACTGCGATAGCCATCACGAAACTATTTGTTAGAAAACTCTCTAAGTGTTGTTATCATTACAGTTGAGATTTATAAGTAGTGGTCATAACTTATCAACCAACTTTGGTTTTCTTCTCAATTCAACTTTTAATGATATTCTAACTTTATATCTATCATCGTAACACTTAAAGAAGATGATTAGTTCCTTTCAATCTATGTTGTTAAGACCAAAAGAGAGTTTTGGCATAGGTTTGAACAACCTAGTTCAACATTAATCCTTGTCTCATTGGTTCATGCATCATATGCTACTATAGTCATTAAGGTCATTAATTAAAATCTTTTGAGTAGAAATTGACATATAAAGGCATGTTAAGCTAAAGGTTTCTCAACTCAAAAGCTAAACATCATGCAATTACCTCACAAAATAAAACTCTATGGATAACAATGGTTTGTTGAGGTTCCTCAACTTGATAACAAAATAAGGGATTGTTGAAAGTTTCATTCTATGAAAAACATCTCTCGATTATCGATTATCAAAACTATAGTGATCAATGTCCAGTTAATGAAACATGAAGAACTCGACAATTTCTAGCACCAATAATGAAAAAACCCAAAAAGACTTAGATTAAGAAAACCCAATAAAATTCATATAAGATCCATTTACAACCTTAACTAAAAAGAGTTTAATTCCTCATGAGGTAGAAAGAAAAAGAAAAGAAAATAATCAAATAAGCCCCAAGAATAGACATGAACTTCTTTTCAATTTCCTTGATAGCTTGCATTTTTCTCTCTCTAATTCCTTGATGAAAACCTTCTTGAACAATATCCTCTTCCTTAGGTTCATCGCTCATGCCCTAATTTTGGCTTATTTTCTCCTTTAAATAATGCTCAAACTATATTCTCAAAAGAGGAAGCTTAGGATCCTTTAAAAGGAAGAGAATCCTTAAAGTAATAAGTTTTTCATTATGTCTTTAATGAGGCACATGGCCACACGGTTGTGCATTTCAGCGATTGACCCATGCACTTCTCAGCCGTCCATAATGTATGGCCATGCTTCGAGGCTATGCATTCTAGTTCTTTTATACCTTTCTTTAGCAACTAAGGTACAAAATCATGCTTCAAGGTTGTGCCATTTTCCTTCTATTTATGCTACAAAACATCAATAATCATACATTAGATCTATAGATATGAAAAATTAAAAGGTAATGTATGAATTTTAGGAGAATTTAACTATAAAAGTATGATGAATATGATACCAAACAACCTCTTCACATAAAGTTCTTCTTCAAGCTATCTAGGTTCACTAGATTAAAGAATTCATTTATATCCATGTCTGATAATTTTATAGCACTGCCTAAATAAATCTACTTGACCACATAGGGACTTCATAATTTAGCTTAAATTTTCCTCAAGGGTCTTGAACTTGTTTCAGATTTCTTTTAACATTGAATTACCAACTCTTATTATACTTTCCTTGACTCTTTTGTTGAAAGTTTGAGCCATCCTGGCTTAGTACAAATAGATGTGGTAAAGAGCCTCTAACCTCTTCTCATCTAATAAAGCCAACTATTCAAATTGACTTCTCACTACTAGTACTTAGGAATTCCCATCTCAAGAAATACTTGTAGGGACTTCATCTCCATTTCAATTAGCAATACTGCCTCCATTCCATACACCAAAGAGTACAATGTCATTTTCGTTGGCATTCTAATTGTAGTTCTATACGCCCATAATGTAAAAGGCAACTTTTTTTAACTATGTTCTTAACATTCTTATTAGTCGCTTTGACTATCCCATTCACTTATGGTCTGTAAGGTGACAATTTTGTGGTGGACCACCTCATACTTTAAATTACTCAAACCAACATGAAAGTGAACACCATTGTGTATCATAATGTGGTGTGGCACATCATAGTGATAAATAAGATTTTTTTTATATATATATAAATTGAGCCATTTGCTTTACTCCCAACTTGCTAAACAACTTAGCTTCCACCCATTTCGAGAAAATAATCCACCATTACTATAATGTATTTATGCTCCCTACGAAAGCTGGCCTGATCTCTCCAATCACATCAATACCCCAAGTTATGAATGGCCAGGGCAAAGTCAAATTCTACAACTCCATTAGAGGCAAATGGCTGAGGCTGCCATGTACCTAGCATTTATGATAATTTTTGGCAATTTGGATGCAATCTCGTTCTACAATTATCCAATTTTGTAGTAGCTAAATCTTTTTTTTTTTTTTTTTTTGTAGTGAGAGATATCAGTGTAGAAGGAGTAATAATGAGATTAGTCATACTATGTTATAGTCTTTGTTAAAAAATTATGGTCAAACGATTTTAACATTCATTTGATATAGTGCTTAAATGAAGTAAAAGAGTTCTAATAAAGGCATTAACTACTTTTTGATACTCATTTGATCATATATGTAAATAGAGGTGATGTGCAATGTAAAATTTACAATAATCCAAGATGGTATCTGTATTTTGCATTATGTTATTTATATTTTATCATTATAATTGGTTCAAATGTCATGTATTAATTTTTAAGGATGTAAATAAGTTGAATTTTGATATAATTATTTGTAGAAATGTGTAGGTGCAATTTGTCACAATTATATAGTAGCTTGATTTCCAACATATGAACAAAAATCATTCTTCGTAGAAAAGTAACACTTGTTACACAAAATGTTATGTTTGCTTGTTCACAAGCTATAACGTTCACATTTATTTATATTGGATGGGAAGGTACAATAAATAATTCTTGTATTTGTCTTGATGCATTAATGAGACAAGATGATAATTTTATTTTCAAATTTAGACTATTTATTTTGCAAAAAATATTTTTTAAAAAAATATTTTTATTTGTTTGGTATATTTAGAAAAATTTATCAATGAAAAATATTTTTTTGGTTAAAGGGAAAACTAAAACAAGTTTTTAAATGATTTTCCATTTTGAAAATAGAGTCATTTTTTGAATTTTGACAAACTTATCTAAATGAAAAATAAACTATATAAACATATTTATTTATTATCACGGGTTATAAATGACTATCGATACCAATCACCGATTATCATCGACCAGTGATGATCGCTGGTGATAGGTGAGATCCATAAAAATTATTATTTTAATATTTTTATTATATTAAACAATAAATAATATAAATATAAAATATTTTAGTCTAAATTTTGTTATAATCTTATAAATCAAAAGAAAATTAATATTTTCATAATATATTCCAAACACTAGAAAATATATTACTCATACAATAGTTTCCTCAGAAATATTTTTTGAGAATAAATTATTTTCTATAAAACAAACATAATCTATTCATTTGCTATTATATATAGTGGTAATGATAACAATTATCTTTATGTAGATTATTATTATTATTATGTTGTGGATGCAGTCTATCCAAAATGTTTATGGATTTTTAGCTCCGTACCTTGGTGAGCGCTATCATTTAAATGACTTTTGTGGATGATGGAGAATAACAATAAATTAAGAGTTACTCAATTATAGGCATTCATCACTACGTAATGTGATAGAAATAGCATTTAACGTGCTTAAAGCTTGATTTCCAATTCCAAAATCAATATCAAACTATCTTTTTATGACAATAAAAACTAATTTCTATTGCTTATTGTGCCTTATATAATTTCATGAGAATGTAAGATAGAGCATATATATTATCTACCTTATATAGCAAAGATGGTTTAACCATCTACACAAAAATGGGTTTTCATGTGGTACAAGAAAGCATTCAAATAGATTTATCACCATAAGGGCAAATGAGTTTGATTCAAGAAATAATTACGCATCAGTTATGGAATGATTATAATAATTATTATAGAAATTAGAACTTGCTTTTCTTCTAAGACTAGAATTATCTAACCTATAAATAAATTATTAGTTTATTTTAATTGTAATTTTTCTTTATATTTTATATTTTTATTTATAATAATATTGAAATTTATATTGCATCCTACGTGTGTGTGTATATATATATATATATATTTGTGAACATGTTTTTTAGTTATTTAGAATAAATGAATATATTTTTTTTTTAACAAATGAATACATTTTTCAATTTTTCAAAATAGAAAACAGTCTTGTATTTTAACAAATGAACACATTTTTAAATTTTTAAAAATAGTTTTCTATTTTTAACAAATGAACATGTTTTTTGAATTTTCTATAAAAAAATGAAAATCTCAGGTTTCTACGAAAATTGAAAATAAATTATTTTTTGTAAGTAAACAAGACCTTATGGTACGTTGGATATGATGTAATCAATGATAATAAAAAATAATTAAATATGAACTCAATTGAACTATTAAACTAAAATTTCTTTTAATTATATTAAATTACATCATACCAAACATACACTTAATATTTTTGTAATCATCGCTATATTTGGGCAATTAGACTACATATATGATTTTATGACGAATTTAAGGTATTATCTAAAATTATAACTTGAGAAGACTTGACACAATGTTTGAAAATTTATCTTGTATAGATTTGAGTGACACATGTGAATTTTTTTTTTGTGAAAATTTGAGCAAAACCTGCTGAGTTACTTGAGATAGTGAACTCTCTAATAAATTACTAAAAAAGGAAATATAGGTTAAAATTATGTCGACCTCGATAAACCTTGTATTTTTCTGTGTATAATTATTTTGTTTTCAAAGATTTTAATTTTAAAAAATTGCCATTATCCTATTCATTTTCTTCTAGACTTATTGGAATAACAATATATTTTTCAGCAAATATTTTCTCATTTGAAAAATATTTTTTATAAATAAATTATTTTCTATGAACAAGTATAGCTTAATTATTGGAATATGATTTCAATTTTTTTATTCACAAGAAATCCAAGTTATTTGTTTTTTTGGCAATTAAATTGCATTAATTTTAATGAAATGGTATTCATTTGAAGTATAATTTTTATGATTACCATCAAATTTTATTTAATTATCTAAAAATAAACTTGGAATTTGATTTGTTAGATTTAGAATTCAAATCCATTCCTATTTTATTTCCCACATACAACTAAACAATGGCCGTTCTCTTCCAAGTCCTAGCCCATATAAACTCCCTGCATAACCAACTAAGCTCACAACCCCATGGCTATGCCCGACCTTTCGGCTAGAACAGTGCTAGAACCGGTCTCTAGTATCGACTTTCCCTCTTATCCCACTTCAGTCCGATCTCTCACCATCTCTTCCACTTCCGATTTTCAAACACTAATTTACGTCGGTACATCCTCTGGATCCCTTATATTACTCTCTACCAGTATTGAGTATGCCACCTCTAGTAGTACTACTAGCCCTTCCCTTTTCGATGCTTCCAAAAGAAACGTTTCGTTTATGCGACATGTTTCTCTCGGGGATTCTGCAATAGAAACGGTACTTGTGCTCTCTGACGCTGGGATGGTTCTTGTGGTTTGTGATGGTTCCTTGTTTTTGGTGGATTCTCTTTTATCTCATTCTGTATAGAAATTGAGTTTTGTGAAGCGAGTTTGTGCAATTGCAAAGAGAATTCGAAGAAGCGACTCGGAGAGCACTAGTTTGTTGGGTATTTCTGCTAATAATTTGGAGTCTTCTAGTACGAGTCAGCGAATATTGCTAAAATTGGGAGGTGGGATTAGAGCTAATGGAGTCAAAACGATGAAAGAAGCTGTGCAACAGAGTGAAGGTAAAAATGTTTTTGCTGTTGTGGTTGGTAAAAGATTGAATTTAGTTGAGCTTGTTTTCAACAAATTAGGCAAAACTGACCTAGACATTGGTATTTCAAATGGGTCTTTTCTTATTTTGAAAGAAATCCAGTGTGTTGATGGGGTTAAGACTATTTTGTGGCTTAATGATTCTATAATTGTGGGTACTGTCCACGGATATAGTTTGTTTTCTTGTGTTACGGGACAAAGTGGTGTGATATTTTCATTACGGGATGTCTCTAGCCCACCGCAGCTCAAATTGTTATGGAAAGAAAAGAAGATGCTAATGTTGGCGGACAATGTCGGAATCATTGTTGATGAGCATGGACAGGCAGTTGGAGGAAGCCTGGTTTTTCGTGGCAGTCCAGATTCTGTAGGTGAATTATCTTCCTGCGTGGGGCTTCTGAGCGATGGGAAGATAGAATTGTATAATAAGAGATCAGATACCTGTATTCAGATGGTTACCGTTGAAAGGGAAGGAGTTGGCCCATGTATTGTTGCCAATGAGGAAGATGGTGGAGAACTTGTTGCTGTTGCATCACCCACCAAGGTATGCAGTTGGTTTCTTTTGAGTTTTATTAGTTGAAGTTTTTGTTTTTCAATGTTTCTATGAATTAGGCTACTTGTCTTGTTTTGAAGGTGCTTTTCCTCTTCTTCTTTTTTGTTGAAAATTCCTAGGTCGTGACCACGATAGGGTAGTCACCATCAAGCCATCTTTCAAATTTTGAAATTCCTGACCGTTGCTTCATTCTTTCTTAAGGGTTTTATAATAGTTACTTACAGTTTTTGGATGTAATGGTTGCGAAATGTGTGTAGCGATTGCGACCACCTATAATCACTCGATAATAATTGCCATCACCTCATATGGTGCAATCTCTTCGTTTATTGTATTTTAGACTATTTTTTGATTTCTCCATACCCCTTATTGCCCATTTAGACCCCTTTTGAACCACTCTCACCATTTTACACCAATTCTCACTCTTATAACTCCCAAATTCTCATCTCTCTTCATCTTCTATCTTCATCCTATTCCATCATCTTCAATGGGTCCTAAATGGTTTACAAGATTAGGAAAGAAAAAGGCATAGCGTAAACCTCTTCCCTTCCTTCGAGACCCTTACTTCCTCTACATAAGATGAAAGGTTTCACCAAAGAAGAAAAATTTCACTATGAGGCAAACAAGAAAAAGGTAATTCAATCCAATAAAATTTCTTCTTATTTAATGTTAAATACTTTTTATCTTGATGAAGAAATTCAAAAATTTCTAATCGATTTAGGATGGATTGATATGATCTATCGAAATGAACCCAAATATGAAGTGGTTGTAAGAGAATTCATGTGGACAATGTAGATTCACAAGGATGTTACCTCTGAATCGGGTATGTATGGTTTGATGTTTAAATGTTTTGGCAAAGAGTACTCCTTTTCTAACCTTCAATTTTGTTCTCTCTTTAAACTCTCTTTAAATGCCCTTTCAATATCTCTTTTATCGACTTCATTTACTCTGATGTTTGGAAAGAAATTTCCATTCAGAAGAGGTATGATCCCAAAAATCATTAGCCAAAAACATCAAAACCTTATCTCGTTCGATTCTTCATAGGATCATCACCTTCTCCCTAAATGCAAGGGGTGATGACAATGAGAAAGTATGCCAAAAGGACCTAACCCTTCTCTATTGCCTAATCAATAAAGTCCTTATCCAGACTGTTAAGATTCTCATTGAATAATTACCATACATAAGTAAACAAAACAAGTTCCAATTTGTCCTTCCATTTTATGTGATTGCTCTTATAGGGAAGTAGGGGCTTTAGCTCTTTAAATTGAAGAATCTCTTATTGCACTCACCCTTTCCTATGATCCAAGCAAAAATTTCCTTGACCTCACCTACTCGTTCAATGCTAAAGTAATTAAACCCAAAACCTATGAATATCTACTTGGAGCGCAAGGGGTAAAGATTCAAGAAGTCTTACATGCATTTAAGAGACAGAGACTTGCCATTGAAAAAGGTAAAGGAGTTAAACCTCAAGAAGAACCTATTCATGACATCAAGGGTAAGAGCAAAGCTAATGCCTCATCCTCTAAATCTTCCTTTAAAATCTTACTTTCTTTCATCAAACAAAAGCTTGATAAGGTGATGAGAATGCTCAAAAAGAGATTCCTTCTTCTCTCTCACCTTCATAGTGACTTGGTTGATCTTTAATCGAAAGTTAGTGTTACCCTATGTTATCTTCTTGATTTTCATGCATAGGAAGACACTCAAGAGGAAGAGGATGACAAAGAAAAAGAAGGAGATGAAGTCTAAGGAGGAGGTGATGAAGAAAAAGGAGAAGATACTAAAAAGCTTGAAGCGGATGATAGTGACTCCTCTCATACATTTTAGTTCTTTTCATCTTATCTTATTTTCATATTCTATTTTTGTTTAATCTTTGTTTTTTTTCTTATTTTGGCCTAAGTCCATGATGAAACATATTTATATGTTTGACTTATGTTATGTATCTATGTTTTTTTAATGAAAGTTTGAAGTATGTTCTTTTTATGGTTGATTAATGAAAGTTTGGTTTGATGAATGATGTTCCTTCTTTAGTGAAAATTCTAATTATGTTGCCTTAATTCTTAACTGATCGCCATCATATCATTACAATTATTCTTATCATTATCCATATCATTGTATTTGTCACTGTACTTAACTTTTCTCTCTTTTTGATCTTGACAAAGGGGGGAGATTACATGCAATTGGTTGAGGGGAAGTATAAATTAGGAGGGAGCATTTCAACCATTTCAATTTGTTAACCATTTAAACTTTATGAAAGCATTTTATTTTAATTTTTCTTTGCCTTAAAATTTTCAACTACTTTGATGAATCAAGGGGCTTTTCTCTCCTCAACACAATATAAAATCTTTTACACACTCAAGAACACACTTATACATCCTTTATACTTTGCATATTCAATTTAGTTTGTCAAAATCAAAAAGAGGCAGAGGGAGAGGGGAGAGGGGAGAGGGGAGAGGGAGGGGGAGGGGGAGGGGAGATTGTTGGACTAGGTTAGTCAAATCTATGTCAAAACTTTCTTTTGATCTTGACAACTTAGATTGAAAGGTACTGATCATCTACTTTAAGTGTAGTGATGACAAATATAAAGTTAGAATATCATTGAAAGGTTAATGGAGAAGAAAACCAAAGTTGGTTCATAACTTGTGACCACTACTTATAAATCTCGACTATGATGATAGCAAAACTTGAAAAGTTTTCAAACAGTTGGTTTCATATTAGCTGTTGCGATAAGTGTCTCGACCGTGACACTTAAATCTTCTTTGATAAACTCCTACTGACCAACCAAAGTCGATAACATGCATAATGAGCCATTTGTATATATAAACGTTGCGACTGTTACACATGTGTAAAGATCCTGACACATTTTTCAAAACTAATAGTCTACTTTGCATTCCAGGAGTCTCGACTGCTACCTATGTCGTGACCACTATAGAAGTCTTGTGACTGAGATCATTAAAGAATGAAGTGAGATTCCAACGGGTAGTTTGATGAAAATCCAATCTCGTATCGCCACATGTACTAGCCGTTAGACACAAACAAAGATATGGACCACGACATGGCAAATTTGAAAGTGAAACATGAGTTGAGACTGCGACATGGATGTCTCAACTGTGACTTATGCCTAATAAGCATTAAATACTAGATTTTGCTAACAACCTTTGGAGATTATGAGATACTTTTGTCTCTAACATCTCTTTGGTGGGATTTAGAGATTATGAGATAGTTTTGTCTCTAACATCTCTTTGGTGGGAGTAACTTATAAATACTCCACTAAATTGACATAAATGGAAGAGAATAACATTTACTAAGGGAAAACTTTTGCAAATATGTTTCTCAACTTCCTCTCTCTTCATTACTCTTTGTTATTGAGTTGTAAGAAGTTTGGTGTGAGCTTTATATACCCTTTGGGCTTGGATTTAAGAGTGAGCCCGTAGAAAACTCTTATTTAGGTTAAGTGCTAGCCTTAGGAAACACTAGTGAGATTATGTGTCAGCCTTTGTAAAACACAAGTTGTAAAGTTAAGTTTGATCTTTCAAAACACCATTTGATATTAGAGGAACACCCAATTGGAAGAATTGGGGATTAGATGTAGAGTTAATTAATACCCGAACCATTATAAATTGTTGTGTATTATATTCTTCTTATACTATATTCTTCTTATACTTTTATTTCTTACGTAACAAACTTTCCTTCTAAAATTTAAATTTCCTACCAATTCAACTCTCATTCTTGGTGCATAAGGGACAACAATTAGGAAACCAATAGAAGATCATCAAGTGAAGTTGAACTCCTAACCATTCTTATCCATTGATTATCTCTCATTACTATTAGTGTTTTACTTAAATTTCTTATTTACAATTTTATTTATCATCCTTTATTAATTCTTTATATAATATAAGATACAAGATATTTAGTACTTAAACTCGATTCTCATGGTAATAATATCTGTACTCATAAGTACCCTTTATTACTTCTGACTTGTGCACTTGCAGCTTAAAGGTTTTTTTATATAGCATTCACTCTTTGTCAAGTTTTTGGCACCATTGCCAGGGATTGATGGCTTTAATGATCAATGACTTTAATTCTAAGTTATTGTTTCTATATTACTCTAGAGTTTTTTTTTCTAATTTTAACAATATTTCTTATTTTAGGTGCATGACTAGAACCCGAAATCAAGAGAATAAAGAAAATTTACTTCCTCCCAATATGAAAATTGAATGCAACCTCAACCAAATAAGGCGAGAATAACAATAAATTCAAGAGATGGAAAATCAAAGACACCAACCTCTAAAGGACTTCGCCATACCACCTCTTGAAGGATTAACCAACTATCACTTGACCAACTATCAATGCTACTAATTTTAAGATCAAGTCGACTTTCATTTAGATGCTTACCAACATTTTCCAATTCCATAGCCTCTCTTATGAAGATCCTAATGCTCATATAGCTAATTTCTTAGAGATTTATGATACATTCAAACAAAATAGGATGTCTATAGATGTGGTATGACTACGCCTTTTCACATTCACTCTCAAGGATAATGCCAAGGCATGGATTAATTCTTTAGAACTCAAGAGTATCACTACTTGGGAATAGCTATCCCAAGCCTATCTTAACAAATATTTTCCTCCCTAAAAAATAGCTAGACTTAAAAGCAAAATCATTACTTTTAGCCAAATGGATGATGAAACTTTGAATGAAGCTTGGGAGTAGTTTAAGGATCTCTTAGGAATGTACCTAAACTATCAAATTCCAAAGTGGTCAATAGTGCACACCTTCTATAGTAAACTCTTTAGGCAAATTAAAATCACCATAGATGTTGTAGCTAAAGGATTGTTATTGGACAAAATAATGGATGCAGCCTATGAAGTGATTAAAATAATGGCAAACAATAGCTACCAAGCTCACAAGAGGACTTTACCAAACCAAATAGCAGAAGTTCACAACATGGATGCTTTCCAAACTTTGCAAGCTCAAGTATCCATTTTGTACAAATAATTGAGTGCTTTTAACTATAATGTTATGTCTTTTCCTTTCTTGCAAGTTATGTGTGATTTTTGTAGGGAAAGTGGGAGTAAAAGTGTTGATTGCCAAATAGGAAATCTTTTTGCCCAAAAGCAAGTAAATTATATGGGGAACTTTAATCGTCAACCTAACAACCTATCCTAATACCTTTAACTCGAGTTTTCATAATCATTAAAAATTTTCTTGGTCTAACAATAACACCCTAAAACCTAAAACCCAAGGACCACCACCTTGGTTCCAACACCCACCAGCTAACTATAAACCTCAAGAAAAGAAACTAAACTTATGAAGTATTTTGGAAAAATTCATAACCAAAGTTGATGCTATATTTGATCAACATGAGGAGAATATGAGAAGACTTGAGGCCAAAATAGACCTAGCCAATAAAAATCACTCTTCTTGAGATCCAAATGGGACAAATAGCCAATGCCCTTAATTTTAGATCCCAAGGTGCCCTACCTAGCAACTCCAAGACCAACCCGAAAGACCAAGTAAAAGCCATCACATTGAGAAGTTATAATGAGCTTTGACAAAGGGATGAGGAAGAGATAAAAGATGAGAGCTAGGTAGATAAAAAAGAAGAACACATCAAGGAAGACAAGCCTAAGGAAAAGGTCAGATCATATGTCCCTCCCGTTCCTTTTCCTTCCAAAACTTAAGCAAAACTCGATAGACAAGTAATTTACCAAATTTTTAGATATGCTAAAAAAGATTCAAATCAACATACCATTTGTGGAATCCCACCGAGATTTATCTTCAACTAGCAAACTACTTAATCATTTATCTAAAAGGAAGAGTGAAAGATGTGCTCATCAAAGTAGACAAGTTCATAATCGCAATGGATTTTGTTGTTCTTGATATTGAAATGGATAGAGAGTTGCCTTTGATCTTAGGATGACCCTTCCTAGCAACCAGTGGTGCCTTGGTGGATGTTAGAGAGGGAACACTTACATTGCAAGTGGGATATGAGGAAGTGGTTGTCAACATGCACAAGGCTATCAAAAAGTCCATGGAGGATGAATGATGCTTAAGAATCGACATTATTAAAGAATGCACTAAATAAGTGTTAAAAGAAGAAAAAAAGGCACCCGACCTTAAAAAAGCAGCCATGGCAAGATGAAGCAAGGTTTTGAGGAAGTAGTAAAAGCCATGATTGGCACAAGAATTGAGAATGAAGTGAATGTCGAGTAAGTCATTAATTTGAACACTACTTATGAGATAACTTATAAGGAAAGGTTGAAGAGGAAGAGGCGACCAATGTTGAAGGGACTCTTACCAACCTACTAAAAAAAGCTTCTTTTCCCAATGTCTCTAATGTTCGTGTCTTTAATCTCTTTGAGGATATTGATGTATATATTTCTAAGTTTAAGACAATGAATGACGAGTTTTCTTACTTATGTGATGTGTTTCTTAATCATTGTGTGCATAACATGTATCATTTCATTAGCATACTTCATATTAATTTTGTGCATACCACTACATTTAATCTTAGCACATAGGAAAATTTTAAAATCTTGGTTGTTACTAGTAATGTCACACTTGAAAAGTATAAGAAGTTTGAATAGTTACTTAGAAAATATCAGAGGCTTTTTATGTGGACATATTTTGATATGGCAGGGGTCGATTGATGGATAATTGAACACATGATTCCAACTTATTTACACATGAGATTAATGAAAAAAAAGCTTAGAAGGATGAGACTAGAATGGGCTCAAGGTGAAGGAAAAAGTGGCAAAGTAGTTGAATGTTATGTTCCTTAAGATAGTCGACTACCCTACGTGGTTTGCTAACATAATACTGGTGCCAAAAAAGGATGAGAGAGTAAGGATATATATGGATTATAGAGATTTGAATAAGGCGTGCCAAAAAGAGAATTTCCCTTTTCCTCACATTGGTGTATTGGTAAACAGTGTTACAACCTACATTATGTACTCCTTCATGAATGGTTTTGTTCAAGGTCACATTTAGTAAACTATTGGGACATGTTGTAAGTAAGAATGGTTTTGAAATAAATCTAGATAAGATAAAGACCATTTAGGATATAGTCGTACCAAAGAGAAGGAAGTTTAGGGATTCCTAAGCCATCTCTGTTGGGTTTTATAAAACATGCACACTGAAAAACACAAAAATTTCAATGCACAAAAACTACAAAGGATCTATAGAATTCCATTAAACTGATAACATGGTGTGAAAACCTTAGTAATTTGGACAAGAGAGGTGGCAACATTATTGGAAGGTTCAGAGTGAGTTTACATTGGTAACACCCTACCTCGAGCTTTGAATGTAGACTATTAAAGCTACCAAAATGATGAATGTTCTTTGCCAATATCCACACAAACAAACTCTCTAAAAGAAGGGTGTGCTAGCATTTAGGTTGTTTTGCTGTCTATCTCTCTTTAAACATTTTCTAAAGTTAACATGAATGTTCTTCACACATTAGAAAACCTAAAAAAATGTGTATATATTTAAGCCATTAAGATATATACTCTAACGATATATCTTTTTAGATACAAATAACTAGATATCCTCTTTCTTTTAACTTTTAAAATGAATTATATATCTAAATATCAAGATAATATCTTTAATGATCTTAATATATATCTATAAAGAGTATAAAATACCATTTGTTTTTGGGCATATTCTAATTGTGCAACCCTTTAGGTTCATATAATGTTTGTAGTGACCAAAAACCTATTTTTGGTCCATAAGTCATAAGTGGCTTCTACCAAAATATTATGACTACCCATATTATATAAAGGTCAATAATCTGACCTAATCTATTTCATAAATAGTATTATAATCCTTTTCTCACATTATATCTCAATTGAACATAAGACATGAATTATGTCATCCTTATATTGTTTAATTATTTCTAGATGTCCAAGTAGATTGATGTAAAATGACATTGATAACCTTTATCAATTCATTTATGCATGACCATGAAATCTCTTTAGTCTAACTTATCAAAAAGCCTAAAGATATATTTCTCATAAAATATGAGAGACAAATTTCTTCTCAATCACTCATATTTCTCTATATGATTTACTTCATGTCCAATATCAATTTATATAATTATCTTGTTAAAGATAATGTTGTATTGTACCAAAATATGTACTTCCTCATATTGGAATCTATGATAATTTTTAGGTAAGAGGATGAAGTTAATACTATTGCATGAGAATCACTTATGACAATTTATCCATGTAGTGTTCTCATATCGGGTCGATCCAATATAATGTTTCTTAACCATGTATTTGTGTTTGACTTAATATCACATATCAATGACTAGTGAAACATAATCATTAATCAAAACACATAGAAGTCTTCATTCATTATTATCTCAACAATAACGACTGACTAGGGACAATTTAGTAAAAAATTCTTTGCACCTAAAGGTTTTACTATCGAGTCACATACTTGATGACATTAGGTACAATTAAATAGCCATGAAATTTATCATTTAGCTGTAAACAAAAATGATATTTAATAAAAATGGAACGGTGACATTATTAAAAAAAAAATCCATTACAAGAATTGGCCTAAACCAGATAAATAACAGTATCTTGTACATTAGTAGGTTCATGGCTTGACATACTCCTATCTGCGAGCCTATTTTCAAATTATTGAGAAACGATCAATTGGTGATTTGGGACAAGCAATGTTAGAGGGCCTTCAAGAAGACAAAAGAATATCTAACCAACCCACTAGTATTAAAACCTCAAAGCCAAACAAACCATTAATTTTGTATTTGATAGTAGAAGAGAGTTTTGTGGGGGCAATGCTAGCACATGAAGATGAGGTAGGTAATAAGCATGTTGGTTGAGCTATTCAAAATATAGTATGAGGAGGTACCCAGGTACATTTTGGGTAAGGAGAAAATCCTTATGGCCCCTTTCATCACTTGTTTCCCTTTAAGAGGCCATGATCTTTTTTCTTTTTTTTTTTTTTCTCTTTTTCTTTCTTCTCTCTTTTTTTTTTTCTTTCATTGCCTTAACTTGTGCTTGGACCGTGCTTGTAGGTTTTCAATCCAACAGACCACTCACTTTTGACTAGGGCAATCCAACAGACCACTCACTTTTGACTAGGTCGCCCTTTTGGGTTTTCAACCTAATGAGCATATATTTTTATTTTTCTTTCTCTCTTTTTCCTTTTTTTTAGTCTTTTTCTTTTCAAGATATGATTGTAAGAGAGATTGAGACTATTAGTTGCCCTTACCATGGATATGAGGCTTTACTACCCACAACATCATTTGAATCACTAACTGTCGAGACCAGCTACGACTAGAGATGAATAAGTCGAGTGGATGTCTCACATCAATGCCACTGACATTCGTTAGATATGCCCTTAGTAGAATTTGTTGTGTATTACCCTAAGAGTAATCCAATTAAAGTAGTATGACTCGATCTACAGTTGTGACGTGATAGTCAAGAATTGTGCCAAACTCCTTTAGTAATGGATAAATCTCTACAACTCTAAAGTGAAAAGTATGGGTAGTGGAATCTTATAAGTCATAGGCTACCCATAGAAAGTGGGTGTCGAGGTGGGCATAATACAAGTAACGAATAGTTGTAAGACCTACCCATGATAAATTAGACTAGGCCTATAGTGAAAAGGACTGTAGGAATGCTTTTGGCATGTTTTAGAGGTTGGAAATAGTGGTGTGTATAATAGATATGAAATAGGTATTTATTGAAGAAGACAAAGCTTATAGAGTTGTACAACCTCTGATTAAGGTTGAACAACCCCTGATTAGGTCTGTATAGCCTTATAGCTAGACTGTACAGACTAAGCTTGGGTTGTACAACCCTCAGTACTTGGGAAGAATTGGGCAGCACCTGCTTTATACTTTGGGGTTGAAGTTGACATTTGTACTTATTCTAGAAAGCACATATGGAAAAATGATAATGCACACTCAAAAATATACATTTAGGAGCCATAATCATGCAATTGTATTTGGAAGACAAAATATCAGAGTTTGACAAAAAATAGAGGCAATGTCACCTCAGTTCAACCTAGAAAGTCCTAAGCAAGCATCCAAAAAGAAGGGCTTTCAAATCGCCCAATAAACTGTACAACTATGTGAATATCAATCAAACATACTATATTAGAATGAAAAAGAAGAAAAAATATCCTAGCAACTAATAAGGAGTGGAGGTCTCCATAGCTTCGCTGCCTTCACTTTTAGAAAAGGTTGCTTTGGAATCCTTTGCCTCACTGTCCGCCACCACATACCGGTGCTCCCCGAACGATTGGGCTAAGGTCTCAATCTCTACCTCCACCTCTACCAGACACTGATCCTTTTCTTTAATCTCGCAGTTTAAGCACTGGATTGTCTCCTATAAGAAATATAAAGGTTAAGATTAATAGGGCACTAAACACATCATAAACATACATACATGCATTATTTTTATACTAACCCGGATGGAGCGCATCTGCTGTGTCACAACCTTCTTCAGGCTGATGATCAAATAGATCATGGCCTCAACTTGGATGCGAGGGATCTGTAAAAGAAGAAACAGAAATAGGTCAACTGCAAAGCTCATATCATAGTTAGTGTATAAGGAAATAAAGAAGAAAATACCTATATAGGTGGTTTCGATGAGCTCGAATGCACAAATAGATGGAGTGATTCACAATAGCTTCATTGACCAAGTCGATGAAGCCACACATGACTCCACTAGACTATTTGGCATGAAAGCTAAGTCACCCATTACTATAGGCTCCATACTTTTCGAAGTCAAACCACGGGCTCGTTTACGACCTTAGATAGTAACAATAGTAGACGCAAAAGTAAGAGTAATAAACCTTCAAGTAGCATGTGTAGTAATGCCTCGATTCTCATGCCATAAGATAACTCCCTCATCAGGCATGTACTGATGAAATGCCCGGATAGCCACCGCTAATAGAGGAAGACTCCCTACGGGTGCTCTGACCATCCATGACTTATAGGGAGTGCTAATAAAAGATAGCTGCTCCTTTAGCATGTAACACAGTGCTGTAATGAGATCTGTGCCTTCAAGATCCCTTGCCCATATAGACTCATGTGCAGGCATTATAGAATAGGTCGATCATCTAAACCCTTGCACTAGTGAAACACATGTTCCCTAGGATACCACTCTCTAATAGAGGGCTACACCATCAGACGATGGCCATAAGAGATGGCCTTTACTTCTGCCACCTTTAAAGGCCACATCTCCATGGGACCCCTCCAATTGATATGTCACCAATTGAAGGAAAACCTTGCATAATCATCTTTGTAGTCGAACCCTTCAGTGGGCACATAGTACTTACATGCATTGGCATATAGGAATATGGATGCACCTAGTAGAGTTCATGTTAGCCCACTAGTTAGAGATGAGTCTGTTCAAGCATGTGAGCATGTTGACCATGTTGCAAAAAATCTTGAGATGTCAAGAAATAATTTAGCTGTAGGTGTAAACCCAAATATTATATAGTTTGCTGAGATGATGCAGAGATTTATGGTACAAGCATATGCATGACCTGCTATAAACAAGAATTATGATAGATTGAGGAAGCAAGGGGTAATTGACTTTAAGGGCACTGTAGATCCTATTGAGGCTGAGGAGTGGCTTAGAAGAATTGAGAGAATCTTGAATAGGCTTGAATGCACCCCAGAGTAAAAGCTAAAGTATGTTATATCTTTTCTTTAAAAGAATGCCTTAGATTACAGGAGACTATTCCAAGTAGCACTGCTCAACCGATGACTTTGATATGAGATAATTTTCTAAGGGAGTTTACAAATAAATACACACTGACAGTATACTTAAATAAAAAGAAGATGAAGTTTTTCCAATTGAAGTAAAATGATATAACAATGTTGGATTATGATGTATAATTTGTTAAACTATCAAGATATGCCCTAGATTATGTAGCTATAAAGGAATTGAAGAGCTAGAAATTTGAGAGTATACTAAGGTTAAAAATTCGAGATTGATTAGCAGTCAAGTAGCCAATTATACTACATTATTAGTAGCAACTATTCGAGCTAAGGAGGTGATCCAAAAGAAGAATGCAATTGAGGCAAAAAGGATGAAAAGTTATGCAAGGTGGAGTGGAGAACCAAATAGAACAACCACATCATCTAGGGGATTAAGATTTCAAGGAGTTAATGGTAATCAAAGAGGAAGAGGATAGAGTCAGCCTAGTAGTTAGTATCAGTGGCATCAGACAGAGGTGGCTATAGTAGTTTTGAAGGATCAGAGGGTAGGAAAGGACTAATTGGCATGATGGGTAGATGTAGCCCCAATTTGTACTAATTATGGAAGAACTCATTTTAGAGAGTGTTGAGGTCCTAAAAAGCTTACTTGATACACTTTGTAGACAGTTAGGCCATATGAGTCGAGATTGTCTAATGGCAAGCTTGACTAGAAGGAGTCTTAGGTAGTTAGGTAGAGCAATGTTGGGGAGAATGTTCATGACATAAGCAAAGGCAGAAGGTGAGGCGAAGAAGGACATAGTGGGACAACTTTAGTTTTTAATAGTGGACAGGCAGCCCATACTCAGCCATAGGCTAGAGTTTATGTCATCATTCATCAAGTGGCTCTAAATAGCTCATAAAGTTGTTTATGGTATAATTTCTATTTGTGATTTAGGTGTTTCTATTTTGATAGACCTAGGATCCATGCATTCATTTATGTCTTTAGAATTTGCATAATGGATGTATGTTGTAGTTGAATCCTTGGGATATGATATGGGTGTTTAAATGCCTGCTAGAGGTAGTGTGATTATAAACAATGTATGTAGAACTTGTCCAATGCTAGTGTATGGTGTCGTATTGCTTGCAGATTTAATGTTGATGAACTTTAAGGAATTTGATGTTATTCTAGGTATGGACTAGTTAGCAAAACATAATGCAATTTTAGATTGTCATACTAAAGAATCGATGATAAGATCTTCAGATTGTCATACTAAAGAATCGATGATAAGATCTTTAGGACAACTAAGAGTTATATTTGTTGGGAGCGTAAAATTGTTCCAATTTGTTTAATCTCAGCTATCTAGGCTTTTCAACTAATCAAAGAAGGTTGTGACACATTTCCAGCAAATGTGGTGGACACCAATGTTCCTAGTTTGGGTTTGGCAGATATTCCTATAGTAAGAGAGTTTCCAGAAGTATTTCTTGATGATTTGCTAGGTTTGCCACCACATAAAAATTTTGATTTTAATATTGAGACCTTACTAGGAATGTAACCTATTTCTATTGCACCATATTGAATGCCAATAGTGGTATTGCAAGAATTAAAGAAACAATAAGAGTGTTGCAAAAAGGTTTCGTTCAACCTGATACATCTCCTTGAGGGGCACCAGTGTTATTTATGGAGGAAAAAGATGGGAGCATGTGATTGTGTATTGATTATAGGCAACTGAATCGAGTAACAAAAAAAAAAAAAAATCCCTTATCGAGAATTGATGATTTGCTTGATCAATTTCGAATTGCAATGGTATTTTCAAAAATTGATTTATGAGCTGGGTATTGGCAATTGAAGGTTACTGAGCCAGACATTCTAAAAAATACTTTTCATGCTAGGTATGGTCACTATGAGTTCCTTGTTATGCCTTTTAGGTTAACTAATGCACTGACAATATTTATGACATTAATGAATCGTACCTTCTAACAATATCTTAATTAGTTTGTGATTGTGTTTGTTGATGACATTTTCATATACTTACAAAATCATAAGGAGCACGAGCAACATCTGATAATCGTATTGCATATCTTAAAGGAAAAATAGTTATATGCCAAAATGAACAAATGTCACTTTTGGATGGAACAAATGGTCTTTTTAGGGCATATTGTGTCTAGACATTATGTTCAAGTTGATCTAGATAAGGTGAAAGCCATCTTAGAGCGGGATCCACCCAAAAATGTATTAGAGGTGCATAATTTTCTTAGATTAGTTAGTTATTATAGATAATTTATGGAAGGATTCTTCATTATTGCTGGGCCATTGATAAAATTATTAAGGAAGAATGTAACATGTAAATGGAATGATCCATGTTAGCAAAGTTTTAAGGAATTGAAGAATAGATTGACTATGACACTAATTTTGACATTGCCATCAACAAATGGTGGATTTGTGGTGTAACTAATGCATTAAGATGGGGGTTAGGTTGTGTATTGATGCAACATGGAAAGCTGATAACTTATGCTTTTAAACAGCTAAGGCCTGAAGAGTTGAATTATCGTGCACATAACTTGCAGTTTCTAACATTATTTATCCCTTGAAAATTTAGAAGCCTTACTTGTATGAAGAGACATTTCGGATTCTGACAAATCATAAAAGTTTGAAATATATTATAACACAAAGAGAATTGCACCTAAGGCAAAAAAGATGGATAGAATTATTAAAAGACTATCATTACACTATTGATTATCATTTGGGTAAAGCTAATGTTGTTACTGATGCTTTAAGTCGAAAAGCTTTAGATGTTATTACTAGTATGGTTAGTTAGAATTTGACATCCTTGATTAATCTTTGTGCCTTAAATGTAAAATTTGAGATTGAGAATGTGACAACCTTAATGGCTACACTTCAGTTATGATAGATGATAAAATTATATAAGTTCAAAGGAAGGATCCATATTCGTAGAAAATGCTACTAAATATATAAGAGAGTAAGAAGACTAATTTTTCAATTAGAAATGATGGGATGATAGTGATGGGTAGTCAATCCGTGTACCAAATGTTAATGGTTTGAGATCAGAGATTATGCAGGAGGCACACAATATACCATATACTATGCATCTTAGAAGTACATAAATGTATAAAAACCTACAATTGCATTTTTGGTGGTCAATGGTAAAGAAAGATATAGCTGAGTTTGCATCAAGATGTTTAACCTGCCAATAGATCAAGGTAGAACATCAAACACTAGTAGGTAAGTTAAATCCTTTATCTATTTCCATATGGAAATGAGAGAAAATTTCAATAGATTTTGTTGTCAGTTTGCCTCAAACATAAAAAAGGCATAATGTTGTTTGGGTCATTGTGGACAAACTCATGAAATCTGCACACTTCTTACCTATATAACAATCAGATTCACTCCATAGACTGGTTACAATATATCTTATTGATATTATGATATTACATGACATTCCTATTTCTATTGTGTTGGATAGAGATCTTCAGTTCACTTCTCATTTTTATAATAGTCTATAAATAACTTTAGGTACTCATTTGAATTTTAGCACTACTTTCACCCATAAATTGATGGTCAATCAAAGAGGACTATTCAGACATTAGAGGATATGACGCGAGCTTGTGTGTTAGAATTCAAAGGCAATTGGGATGATCATTTGCCATTAATGGAGTTTGCATATAATAATGGCTATCACTTGATTACTGGTATGACACCATATGAAGTTTTATATGGCAGGAAATGCAGAAGTCCAATTTATTGGGATGTTGAAGTGATAAGACAGTTAGAGGATCTCAAGATGGTATTAAGGACTAGAGGTCATAATAGCCTCCATCACAATACCTCTCAACAAACCTATGGAAAGTGAGAAAGAAAGCACTCAATTTAATGACTTTACTAAGTAGCTAGAGAAGATATAAAAGGCCCTAGGGGCTAGAAGCCTTAAAAAGGAAATCTATATTGAGGAACTACTTGCCTATAAATCCAAAAAACTTCTAGTTAATTTTCAAATGCCTGTTTTTAAAGTTTATGGGTATTTAGAATGTGAAGAATCATGTTCATTCATATGTCTTGGTTATGAAGGCGTCAAGAGTATCGACACTATGCTAAAGCCTTTTGAGCTATCATTAGACGAATTTGCTAAGACCTGGTATTTTAATCAGTTAAAGATTGTAAAGGAAGATAAAAAAGAGTTGACACAGGCCTTTGAAAAGCGCTATGCTTGTAATTCAAAGCTATAGGTTACCCTATAAGATTTAGAGTTTTGGATGCATAAAAATGGTGAAAAGCTTTAATGACTATATAAAAAGGTGGGAAAACAACCTCTGAGGTCACTGCTAGACCAATTGAAAGGGAACATGTCTAAATGGTTATCAGAGGGCTTTACCTAGCATTAAAACTAGAATCAGGGGAATGTTAGTAAGGAATTTTAAGGATCTTAGAGAGGTGGGTTAGGAAGCTAAGGAATTGAAGTCTAATTCAAAGAGATAATAAGGGGGTAGAAGAAGGGCCCCATCCTAACCTCAAGGTGAAGGGAATAAGATAACATATGTGAATGTAGTAAAGGCTTTAAAGCAGTTTATGGATTTATGGATGTCTCTCTCTAAGGCATTCAAGAGTCTGCAGAAGAAAGGGGTATGCAAGCCTCTAGCACTGAGGTCACCTCTCAACCTACTACTAAAAGGATATGATGCTAATTGCTTATTGTGCCTTTCATCAAAGAGATGGGCATAACATCGATGATTGTTATAGGCTGAGGCATGAAATTCAGGACCTTATAGATAACAAGACTATTGTTCCATCCAATGCAAAAAGACTAAGCATAAAAGGGAACCCTCTCCTAAAGTATCATAATGTTCCACCTCCTAACTAAGGGACATTCATGATAGATTCTAAAATTCCTAAAGAAGTTATTATGACCACCATTGAAGAAGTACCAAGGGAGGTTACTGTTATGGTTTGCACTATTAACCCATGAAAGAGCTCTGATGAAGAAATACAGGAAGCAAAGAGGGAAAGAATGATTAAATTATATGAAAAAAGTGATAAGGAGAAAAAAAGGGAATAAGTGAATCATGCAACTCAAAGTGGGAAGTATTATCTTGACAAGGAAGCTCCTAAAGAATTGAGGGTGGAGAAAGAAAGTGATATGCTTGTGATGAAGGAAAAAAAGGAAGATAACCCTATAATGAAATAGTTAAAGAAGATACAAGCTCAGATAAGTGTGCGAGAGTTACTCATCACTTTTCAAGAGTATAAAAATGCCACGGTGGAAGCTTTATCGAGCTTGATTATCTCTAGGGAGGCCACAACAAAGGATGTAATAACCTTAGTGGCCCATAAGGGAAAGATCACCTTTTCTAATGAAGACTTATCATTAAAAGGAATGGATCACAATCTGGCTTTATTAATTAAAGTCAAGATGAAGAGGAAGCAAGCTATGTGCATGATGGTGTACTATGGATCTACGATTAACATGTCCTTTAGAGATTCTATATAAGTTTGGGGTGTTAAAAAAAGATTTCAAGGTGTCAAATACTATTATTCAAGCTAATGACAATAGTAAAAGGTTGACCCATTGTGTATTTAAAATTATGCTGAAAATTGAGATTGTTAGAGGCAATGGTGGAATTTATGGTCTTAGACATCCCTATTTCTTTTTTTTTATTATTATTATTGTTAAGAAGATCGTCATATCATCTATTAGGAGAGGTACCCTCTATTATGCATTAGAAGGTCAAAATCCCTTACAAGGGTGAAGTGGTGACTATCTATGTAGAAATTAAGGAAATTGTGTGAACATTAAGTGTAGTTGTACCCCATCTCTGATGTTTTTAAGTTGTTGGAGTTACAAATAAATAAGTTGACCCAAAGATAATAGGGATCATGAAAAATATGAATTTTCTACTAGGTTAGGGATTAGGAAAGAATTCTATAGGGGTGCTAGAGTTCTTGAAGATTTTGACTCAAACTACTAGGAAAGGACTTGGTTATTATGGGAAAGGGGCTAAACTGGAAGTGAGAGATCTATATCAGCCTATATCTAATTTCCTTATGAAAAAAGGGAAAGTAGTAGGTGAAGTAAAGGAAGGAACCATTGACACAAATGAGAAGCCGCTAGGTGTTAACATCATGGATGATTTATAAAATGCATTCTTTCAAATGGAAATGAGAGAGATGTACTATTAGAATTATCAGGACTCGACTGAAGAGGAGAATAAGAAGAAAAATGGAAGGAAGAAAGGCACATAGGTTGTAAAAGAAAACACTCAAGGAATATAACAAACTACGATTTTGTATAGTCTTCAGTTCACTTAGCTGTGGAATGATAAGTGGAAGTTTATTGAAGAAAAACATGAGAAGTACTTGCTAGACGAAGAATTTTGGGCTACAAATGTGGATGCTATAAAGGAAAAGTTTGAGGTTACTAATTTAGATACACCTATTGTTGATTTGAAATAGGGTTACACTGGGCGATATGAATTCACCCAGGGCACATACATATGATTGAGCCTCACAAATATTGAGAACATGATTGTAAGTTCCATTAAAGATGAGTATAATGGAGAGAAAGTTTAGGGTCAAGCCTCAGATATTGGGTAGACAAACTTAGAAGAGGTGGCTCTGTAGCAAAGTTTTATGAAGATTAAACTAAAAGACAATTAGATGGAATAGGACTTCATAAAGATAGTAAAGGTTATAGCTGGCATAGAAGATGGGAAAGAGTTGGGTTCTAGATAGGGTAGTGATCTCAAAGTTGTAATTAATGAAAAGAGAGAGGTTGAAAAGGAAAAGGTTCCAGCAAAAGTGACTCTTGCCAACCCACTAGAGGAAGCTGCTTTTCCTAATACCACTAATGTTCTTATTTCTAGTCTCTTTGAGGACAATGATGTATTTCTTTCTAAGTTTAAGGTAATGAATAACAAGTATGCCTATTTGCACGATGTGTTCCCTAATGGTTGTGTGCATAGGATGTATCATTTCATTAGCATATTTAATATTAATTCTATACATACCACTTCATTTAATCTTAGCACTTTATTTAATCTTAACACACATAAAAATTCAAAAATCTTATTTTTTATCAATGATGTCATACCAGAGGAATGATGAAAGTTTAAACAGATACTCAAGAAGTTTCATAGGGTATTTGCTTGGACATATAAGGATATGTTAAGGGTTGATAGGCAAATTGCTAAATATATAATTCTGACTAATCTACTCATGAGACTAGGAAGGCAAAAGCTTCAAAGGATGAGACTTGAGTGGGCCCAAGTTAAAGAAGAAGTGGCAAAGCAATTGAATGTCAAGTTCCTTGATATAGTGGATTATCCTGAATGACTAGCAAATGTAGTCTCAGTATCGAAGAAGGATGAGAGAGTAAGGATATGTGTGGACTACAGGGATCTGAATAAGACTTCCCCAAAGGATGAGTTCCCTCTGCCTCATATCGATGTATTAGTAAATAGCACCATGATGTGTGTTATGTATTCCATCATGGATGGGTTCTCTGGCTATAATCAAATCCTTATGGCTATCACAGACAAGGTAAAGATGGCTTTAATCATGAAAGGGAGAACATACTATTATTAAGTGATGCCATTTGAGTTGAAGAATGTGAGAGCGACATACCAACAGATGGCAACTGCTTGTTTCATGACTTAATCCATAAAAAAGTCAAAGTGTATATCGATGATATAATGGTAAGGTCTGAGATGAGGAAAGGACATTTCAAAGCCTTAGAAAAGTTCTTGAAGAGGGGTAATGAGTATAACTTGAGGTTGAATCCTAAGAAGTGTGCATTTTTTGTAAGTTGTTAGGACACAGATTGAGCAAGAAGGGCATCGAGGTAGATGAAGATAAGGTGAAGGCTATTCAGACATGCCTGTACCTAAGACAAAAAAGGAGGTCTAGGGCTTTTAGGTCGTCTTCAATATATTAGTAGGTTCATAGCAAAGCTCATTCCTATTTGTGAGCCAATATTTAAGTTGTTAGGGAAGGATCAACAAATGAAGTGAAGTGAGTGAAGTGAGTGATGGCAAAGTGCTTTCAAAGCTAAGAAGATCGTTGATTTTATATCTGACAGTAGAAGAGAGTTTTATAAGGGCAATGTTACTCTAGGAGAATGAAATGGGAAATGAACACTCTATGCACTATCTCAATAAGAAACTACTCCCTTATGAGGAAAGCTATAACCAGGTAGAGAAGACCTATTTAATGTTAGTATGGGCCATGAAGAAGCTAAGGCACTATTTTTAGTTATATTCAGTAGAGGTTGTTTCGAAGCTTAATCTGGTCAGGCACTTATATGAGGCTCCTTCATTGACCAAAAAATTAGCAAAATGGTTGATATTATTGTATGAATTTGATATCAAGTATGTAACTAAGAAGGTGATCAAGGGTTAAATAGTTGTAGAATATTTAGCACAACAACCTCTCAAAGAAGAAGAATAAAAACTTCTTTAGTTCCTTGATGAAAGGTTAGGTGTGATTGAGCTTCAAGGTTAGAGGATGTACTTTGATGGGGTAGTGAACAAAAAAGTAGGTATGGGAGTAATTTTAATATCACCAAAAGGAGAACTTTTCCTTGTGACCAAAAAGCTTGACTTCAAGATGATTAATAATATGGCTAAGTATGAAGCTTGCTCACTCGATTTAGAACTTTTGATGCAGATGCGGGTTTGGATAATTGAGTTGTTTGGAGACTAATTGCTAATTATTTCTTACGTGACTAATGAGTGGGAATTAAAAGAAGAAAGGTCGAGCCTATATTTGGAACACTTAAAGAGGTTGACGCATAACTTTTAGAGAATCACATTTCATCATTACTGTGAGAAGAGAATGTGATGGTTGATGCCCTAGTAACTTTAGTTTCTATTTGGGATGGGCCAAAGATGATGCAAATAAAGTTGTTGATTATACTATGATCTATGACCCCGTGCCATGTCTATAAGGGAGTGATCAAGTGTTAGTACAAAATTGTTCCTAGTACTATGATATGCAAAGATACTTAGAATAAGTACCCCAAGGTGCAAAAAAAGAAGAACAAGGAGGTGATTCAATGTTGGTATCACAATTTATAGTCTATGATGATGTGTTCTATAAAAGAATGCCAAATGAGGTCTATTTGAGATGCTTGACAAAAGAAAAAATCAGCAAAGTTATGGATAAAATACATACAAGAATTTATGGCTTCCACATGAATGAGAAGATATTGGTAAAGAAGATTATGAGAATGGGCTACTATTGGACCATCATGGAGTAAGACTACATTCACATGGTTCGAAGCTGTCACAAGTTTCAGATTTATGATGGTCTAAACTTCCTACCTTTGATGAAGTTATAGAATCTAATCTCACCATGGTTGTTTGCGATTTACAACATCAATGTGATTAGAGAAATCAGGCTAGCTTCTATAAAAAGTCATAAATACATTATGGTAGCAGTGGATTCTTTCTCAAAATAGGTAGAGGTCGAGTTTTTTGGTAAATAAAAGGCAAAGTAGATGGCTCGGTTCATTGAGAAGAATCTCAGATTTTATTATAGGGTGCCACATCACATTGTTACATATAATGGGTTTCATTTTTAGGCTGTGGTCAGAGTAATCTTTGAAAATTATAGAGTAACCCATCACAAGTCCTCACCATATATACTGCAAGCAACGAGGCAGTAAAGGCAACTACTAAAAATGTCCATAACATCCTCGCCAAGATGATGACAACTTACAAAGACTGGTATGATAAGTTGTTCTTTATGCTTTGAGGGTATCAAACTAAAGTGAGGACACTAAAAAGGATGACATCATATTCCCTTATATATGAGATATACACAACATTGCCAATTGAGGTGGAAGTGAAGCCCTACAAGTATTAGTAAAATCAGAGCTCCTTGAATACTAATAGGTAAGAAGAAAATTTAAACAGTTGGCTCTTCTAGATGAGAAAATATTGAGGGCTCTTACCACATCCAATTATATTAAGCTAAGATGGCATGTACATTCAACAAGAGGGTCAGAATAAGTACCATAAGGGTCAGTGACCTAGTGTTGATGGTGATTAGACCACAAGCTAAAGATCCTCGAGGAAAGTTCAAGCTGAACTGGAAAGGTCCTTATGTGGTCAAACATATCTATTCATAAGGTGTAGTGAAACTATTAGACATGGATGGGAACGAACTTACTAAGCCAGTAAACTTAGATAGGCTAAAAATGTACTTCATATGAGGATGTGAGAAAAGCAAAAATTAGCCCACTAAGTCAAAAACCCAAAAAGTTGGCTTAGGAAAAAGTTAGGGCACAATAAAAAAGAAAGAGAAGAAAGAAAATAAGCTTGCTAAGTCAAAAATTCGAAAGGGTAGCTTTGGTTAAAGTTAGAGAGCAAAAAAAATAAGAAAAATACTAATAAAATATAAATATATGTATAAAGTAAGAGGCAAAAGTGTGTGATTGGTCAATAGGGATACTTATCAGGAAATGATAAGATGTAGGCTAACGATAAAAGAAATAGAGTCTGAAGATGGAGAACAAACAAGGTAGGGGCATTGTGCATGACAATTAGATGATTTATTGTGCCATCATTAAGGATAGTGATTATGTATTTAATTAGTGTGCAATATGTAAAATGTAAATGGCTAATGTTAAACATAATGTCAGATAGGGATATATTTGCATAATTAAAGTAAATTCAGTTAAACATGTCTTTAAACCAAAATTAAATATACAAAAGTTTCTTCTTTCTAAGGTTCATTATTTATTAATATTTTTATAAGATAGAAGGCACTCTACAAATCTAAAAGTTTTGTAGCCATGCCATATAGTCAATATCATCTTTAGGGGTACGGTCCATACTGGTGTAGAAGCATAAATATGACAAAACTCTCTTTTAATCTTGACAATATAAGATTGAAAAGTTCTACTATCAATTCTTTTGACAATATAAGATTGAAAGGTTCTAATGTTAATTTTTTTGACAATATAATATTGAAAGGTTCTAATGTCAATTTTAGGTGTCATATTTATACAAATTAAGTAAGGACCTTATTAAAAAGTTGACTATAAATAAAAAGGTCAAAGTGTGGAAAATAACTCCTAAATTGCGACCATGATTTATAAGTCACGATCGTTATTTCCAGAAATCTTAAGAACTTTTGATCCAGTTTGATTCATAATTGATGTTGTCATCGCTACCTTTAAATAGTTGCAAAGGGACTTCAAGCAACTAATAAGGGCAGGCTACATGTCAAAGGGAACCATTGGAAGCTTAAAAGTTATGATAGTAACAATTTGGCAGCTACCACAATCTGCCTTAACCAAAATCTCTAATCAACCAATTTGTTTTACAGTGAAGGTCACAACTAGTCCTCCTAACTCGCGACCACGACGTTCAACCTTCTTTAAAGGGATCCAATAATTAGTTTTTTGAAGGAACAATGTTAAGCTGCCACGTGTCACTAGTTGTTAGACACAATTGAAGTTCTCAACTATGAATGAGTAAAATCTAAAGCAAATTGTGACTCGTGATCATTTTTTGAGTATAATGACTATGATCTCAATCTAATAAGCATTAAATGCAAGATTTTGCTACCAACTTTGGAGATTTGGGCATGATTTCATTTATAATGGCTTTTTGGTGATAGGAACCTATAAATAGTTTACCAAATGGTCTTAAATGCAATAGAATAGCAATTTACTATGGCCGAACTCTTGTAAATTTGTTTCTTAACTCTCTACTCCTAATTTCCTTACACTTGAGTTGTAAAGGTTAGGTGTGAGCCATTAAACACCATTGGGTCTGAGTTTTAAAATGATCCTCATACAGAAAAACTCTTGTTTAGATTAAATGTAAGCCTTCAAAAAAATTATAAAGGTTATGTGTTAGCCATTAAAAACACATTGTGTAAGCTAGGTGTGAGCTTATAAAACACCATTGAGTGATAGTGAAATACCCAATTGGAAGAATTGGGAAGTGGATGTAGGGTTGGTTAATACCCAAACCACTATAAATCTCTTATGTTGCTTTTTCTTTTAGTAATCTCTCTAAACTTAAAATCACTCACATGCCCTCTAAAAATTTAAATTTCCCACCAATCTAGCTTCTTTTCTGAGTGCACAATGTCCAATAAGTGGTATTAAATATTAGTCTTAATTCAAGCCTTAATTGCATGATAAAAGATTAATGGCATAAAAAGGAATCCACTCTTACCTTAAACCTTTCTTTGATGGATTAAACTATACTTATTGGAAGTATAAAATGGAAATATACCTTAATAGTGATGTGATGGATCTAGAAGATATAATTGACAAGGAATGGAGGCCACCCACTAAAGTAATGGATGGTAGTGAAGAATTGATCCCAAGAGAAGAATGGGTTGAAGGTCATAACAAGGCAAATGGGAAGAATAAGAGGGCAATGACAATTCTCCTAAATTCCATGTCAAGAAAAGAAATTAGTAGAGTTTAACATTGTCAAACCACAGATGAAATATGGAAAGCTCTAAAGAAATACTGTGAGGGCACAACATTTGTGAAATCTAGTTGATCAGAAATGTATATGATTGAATGAGAGCTCTTCATAATGAAGGAGAATGAATTTGTCATTGACATGAAAAATATACTTCTTTCCATTGTCAATAACATAAAGAAGTATGAAAGAGTTCTCACCAATCATGAGGTAAAATACCAAGATCCTTAAGATGTTTTTGATGGAGAAATTTAGGGCAAGGGTATGTAACATATAAGAGTCAAATAAAGAGATTGGAAAAGTCTTAATTGATGTTCTCATTGGCAAACTCCTTACTCATGAGATGGTGCTTAAAAAAGATGAAGAAATGAAGATGAGAGCTCAAAGAGAAAAAGGAGAAAAGAAGGCACTTGCTCTCAAATCTTCTAGTAAAGACAAAAAGGTAGAAGAAAACATAAGTGAAAGTGATGAAAGTGAGAAGGAGGAAGAAGAACTTGCCATGCTATCTAAAAGGTCCAAGGAGCTCATTAAGAGAAGAAAGGAAAGAAGGATCCTTAAGAAGACATCTTCCAACTTAAAGGAAAAGAAGAATGATGCAACTTACTTAGAATATGGAAGGCAAAGACACATCGAATTTGATTGTCCCAAGCAAAAGAAAAAAAAAAGAAGTGAGACAAGGACAAGAAGAAGAGCTTCAAAGTAACATGAGATGATGGCTCAAGTGAAAAAGATAAAGATTAAGAGGTTGCCAGCTTTTGCTTCATAGCTCAAGAGGACTCCTCTGATGAGGTAAGTACTTCTTCTCATTCTTATTATGATGCATATAAGGATGATGATGGTAAGCTTCTTGAAGCCATGTCTTTAAGATGTGATAAATACAAATCTAAAATGAAATTTTATGAGAAAAATATTCTAAACTTGAGGATGAATTCAAATGCTTAAATGATTGTGCAAATGACTTGAGGTCTTCTAATGAGAAACTCGAGAAATCTTTAGAAAATATTTTCAAAACTTCATTCTCTCTTGACTCTTTAAAGGTGAAGTCATTGAGTTAAGAAATTCCATCTTAAAATTTCATAAAGGGAAATAAGCTTTGGATACATTTATTGTATCTCAAACACCACCCTTAATGAGACATGGTCTTGGTTTTAATGGGGCCTCCTAATCTATATCCTCTCTTTCTATCTTCATTAAAGCATCAACACCTTAAACATTAAGTATGGAGGTAATTGGGAAGAAAAGTGCTTATAGCACAAAGCCCCCTAAGCCTAATGGTAATGGAAAAACTTATAAGTCTAAACTCTAGTGTCATTATTCAATAAAATTTAGGCACATAAATGTGTTTTACTATATTAAGAAGACACACCTCAAATTGGACGACTCTTCCAAGTGTAACTCCCAAGGACCTTAGTATACTTAGGTACCTAAACAAAGCTAAAATGGTTTTGTTATATAGTAATACTTAGAAGCCACTAAGGAAGATAATGATTATCATGTAGACAGTAGGTGCTCAATGCTGACAAAAAATAATAAGTTATTCACATCCATCAAGGAAAATGATAGTGGCAATGTCACATTTAGAAATAATGCTAAGGGTAAGGTAATTGGCATTGAAATTATTGGTAAGAAAGGTTGCCCTCCCCATTGACAATGTTCTTTTAGTTGATGGTTTAAAGCATAATTTGTTAAGTATAAGTTAATTATATGATAAAAGTAATAAAGTCACCTTTGATCCTAAAGAATGTTAGGCTACCACTTTGGTATATAAGAAGGTAGTCTTTAAGGGTGAAAGAAGAGACGATATCTACCTAATTAACTTAGACAATTTAGCTAACCAATCCCTCAAGCATCTTGTCTCTATTATCAATGAATCTTGGCTTTGGCACAAAATAATTAGAAATCCCAACATGGAACTTTTCCAACATCTTTTAAAGGAGAACTAATGGAAGGTCTTCTAGAGCTCAAGTTCACCAAGGACATGACATGTGGACCTTATTAAATGGGAAAGTACACCAAGCATCTTACAAGGCTAAGAATGTTGTGAATATATCTAGGCCTCTTTAACTCATAATATATGGACAAAATTAGACCCACTGGAAATGCTAATTTAAGTGAAAAATAATATGCATTTATACTTGTTGATGATTACTCATGGTCTACTTAGGTTAGTTTCTTAGCTCATAAAAGTGATACCTTTGATGCTTTTAAAAACTTTACAAAAAGAGTTCAAAATGAAAAAGGTTACTCAATTTCTTTTATTATAAGTGACCATGGAAAAGAATTTTAAAATGAATCTTTTGAAAACTATTGCTTAGAGAATGAGATTTCATATAATTTTTTAACTCCTAGAATACCATAACAAAATGGTGTTGCAGAAAGAAAGAATAAAACATTGGTTGAAATGGCTAGGACTATGCTCAATGAGTATTCTCTTCCTAATTACTTTGGGTTGAAGCCATCAAACCTTTTGTTACATTACAAATAAAGTTTTTAAAAGACCTATTCTAAACAAACCCTTTTATAAGCTATGAAATAGAAGAAAGCCCAAGCTTTCATTTGATATTGGGAAAAGTTCTCTTATTGATGATCTTATGGGTGACATTGAAAAGCTAGAGTTCAACTTAACATCTAAGGGTAATGTAATAGATCTTGAAGATCAAAAGCCTCCTTAAAAGTCAAATCAAGCTCAATCCCAATAAAAGGAGGACTAAGCTCAAGGACTCCTTAAGGATTAGAGGTACTCTAAAGATTACCCAAATGACCTAATCATTTGTAAGACATCTAAAGGAGTAAGTACAAAAGCTTAATTATATATGTTAGATAATAACTTATATTTGTATTTGTTTCTCAATATAAGCTAAGATTAATTGATGAGAAGAGTTGGGTCATTGTTATGCAAGAGGAACTCAACCAATGTAAGAGAAATAAAGTTTGGGAACATGTTCCTTGGCCTAAAGAACATCTAATTTTTTATTGCAAATGGCTGTTTAGGAATAAGTTAGATGAGCAAGGTTTCATTACTAGAAATAAAGCTAGATTAGTTACAAAAGGTTACAACTAAGAGGAATGTATTGATTATGAGGAAACATTTTCCCCCATTGCAAGATTAGAGACCATTAGGATTCTTTTAGCACTTGCATATCATATGAATTTCAAACTCGTTCAATTAGATGTCAAAAGTGCATTCTTAAATGGTTTCATTAAAGAGGAAGCTTATGTTGAGCTGAGTCTCATAAATTTCCAAATCATGTTTTCAAACTAACTAAGGCTTTGTATGGTTTGAAACAAGCTCTAAGAGCTTGGTATAAAATGTTGAGTTCATTCCTTTTGAAAAATAATTTTGAAAAGGGAAAGGTTAAAACTATTTTGTTATGAAAATACATGACAATGATACTCTCATTGTTCAAATTTATGTTGTTGACATTATATTTGGTTCTACTAGTGAGTTTCTTTATGAACAATTTGCTAAGTGTCTAACTTGAGAATCTGAAATGACCATGATTTAAATTCTTTCTTGGTTTTTAAATCAAATAAATCCAATAGGGCATCTTTTTTAACCAAGCCAAGTATAAAAGGAACTATTCAAAAGGTTTAAGTTGGATGGATACAAGGTATCTAAGACACCAACAAATGCATCAATGAAGCTTGACAAAGATGAATCAGGTAAGCCTATTGATGAAAAGAAGTATAGAGGTGTAAATCAATTCTCTCCTCTATCTTACTGTTCTAGACTTGATATTATATATAATGTTTGCTTGTTGTGTGCTAAATTTCAATTATATCCTAAAGAATCTCATTTACATACAATTAAGAGAATTTTGAAATATCTTTATGGCACCATACATTTAGGATTATGGTATCCTAGGAATTCATCTTTTAGTCTTCTTGGTTATTCGAATGTAGATTATGTCGGTAGTTTATTAGATGGAAAGAGTACTTTCAAAACTTGCCAAATTATTGGTGAACATTTAGTTTCTTAGTTTAGCAAGGATAAGTTTTAATTGCCTTATCCACCATCAAAGCAAAATATATGATACCAAGTTATTGTTACACTTAAAATCTTTAGATGAAGTAACAACTCAAGGATTATGACAAAGATGTTTATCACATTCACATCAACTGTGATAACACAAATACAATAGATTTTTAAAAGAATCTCATCCAACATTCAAAGAGCAAACATATTGACATTAAGCATCATTTCCTTAGAGATTATGTTTAAATGGTAATATCACATTAGAGTTCATTGACACTAACAACCAACTTCCAAATATTTTCACTAAACCTCTTAACAAGTAGAGGATGAACTTCATTAAGAGGGAACTTAGGATGCTTAATGAAAGCTCCCTAGGGTGAAAATGGATCTAATTATATGCATATGATATTGATTGATCTTCTTTGAATTGTTGATGTGCATGTTGGACACACACAAACACACACACACACATATATATGTTTGATTGATGCATTGGTTCAATAAATTCAATGTGTAGTTCCATGTTCATTTACATGAATTGATCATCAAAATGATAATTTGGTCATAATAGGTATGAGCCATATGTTTAAAACTTCATTTTAAGTTGTTTTTCAAAACTAGTTTCTAATTCGCGATCAATACATATGGTTGCTATTACTACTTACAAGCCTTTTTTTTTAAATTTAGACTTTTCATAATTCACAATCACGACTTAAGGTTGGCCCCATGAATTTTGAATTTTAAATATTTTTGATGATTATCTTCACACCTTTTTGAGGAATTTTTCTCTATTACTCAGGAATTTAATATTCACAGTCGTGACACACAAGTAACGGTCGCAATTTATGTGCAACCACTGAATAATAACCATTTGTTACTCAAATGGTGCATCCCTTATTTATTGCATTTCTAGCCTTTCCCTAATCATTTTTAACCTTTTTTTTTTTTTTGCTTATTTAAACCCCCTTAATACCTCTCCATTCACTCTTTACATCCCTTCTCATCAATTTTTACTTTCCCCTTAACTTTATCTTTATTTCTCCTCTTCTAATCCTTTCTACACTTTTCAGCATCACACGTGGCCCTTAGAAAATCCTTAAGGATAGAAAAGGGTAAGGGTATTACCTAACCATCCTCACTTTAAGGCTCTCCTCCTCTCCTTCTTATGAAAGGCATAATAAAGGAAGAGAAAAAGAGATATAAGGAAAACTCTAAAAAGATAATACAATCAAATAAGATCCCCTTTTCTTTTCTTCTATAAACTTTTAACCTTGAAGGGAAGATCAAGGCATTTCTCTCAAATTTGGGGTGGAATAAATTCATGTTTAGAGAAGAAATAAGTTATGAGGAGATCACACATGACTTCATATGCATCATAGAGATAAGTAAAGCTGCCAACATAAAAGTGAGTATGTATGGAATTTTTTTTTTGTTTTGGTGATCCATACTACATCACTTATGTATAACTTTATGGTCATTTCAATTTCCAAACTAGGGATGTGGTTCCTTTTTAACATTTCTTCCTTTGATTTTATTTACTTTGAGTTTTGGTCTCAAACCTCAAAAGAACAAAAACATGTTCCTAGGAGCTTATTTGCTAAAAACATCAAATCCCTCTCCTTTTAGCTCTTCCATAAAACTATCACATTCTCCATCAATGTTAGGGGTGATAGGAATGAAAAAATTTCCCAGAATGATCTTACTCTTCTTTTTTGCCTTATCCAAAACAAACCCATCCAAGCTATAAGGTATTTTGTGGATCAATTGTCTCATATGAGCCTCAAAAACTCTTTCCTTCCTACATAATTATAATCTATTGGTTTTTTGGGGCTCTTGATGATGAAAAGGAAGCCCATTTCACAATGAAATATCTTTAAAGGAATAATTTTATTGATCTTAGTTATCTTATCAATGCCAAGGCCATCAAACACGATTCTTAAGAATATATCTTAGGCGCATATAGAGCAATGAAATAAGAGGCATCTTAAGGCTCAAAAAGGAAAATATTGGTGATTGAAGAAGGACCACAATAAGAGGTTGCTCTTTCTCAATCCAAGGTAAAATCTAAGACTAAAGTTGCTCCTATCTCCGTCTCCTTTATAAATAAGAAGTTGGACAAGGTCATAAGGATGATAAAGAGAAGATTGCATTTCTTTTATCACCTTCATAGTGACCTTATTGATTTGCAAGAGAAGGTTGGAATCACTCCTTGCCATCTTCAAGATTTTGAGGATATGAAGGACACTTAAGACGAGGAGGGACAAAAAGAAAAAGAGTCTAATCAAGCCTAAAGTGGTGGCCAAGTTGGTAGAAATGATCAAGAGGATGATGATGGAGATAATGATGAGAGTGACTCTTCCCTAATTTTTTGAAACTCCTAGTGTTTTCCATCTTTATATCTTTAAGTGTTTATGTTTCCTATTTTATGTCTTATGTTTAAGTATTTTAATTCCTAGCCCTAGTAAATATGTGGTCAAACATCATTGTGTGTTTGAATTATTTATGTAACTATCCTTTACATAATACAATTTCCATTTGGCTTGTGTTCTATCACTTGTGCCAATTGCTTATATTTGTTGCTATGATTTGAGTTTGTGAATTTCACAAAGACCTTCCCCTTCCTTATTTTCCCATTTTCTTTTAACGGGGGGGGGGGGGGGGGGGGGGGGGGGGGGGGGGGGGGGGGGGGGGGGGGGGGGGGGGGGGGGGGGGGGGGGGGGGGGGGGGGGGGGGGGGGGGGGGGGGGGGGGGGGGGGGG
>CATIWR010479422.1:0-15441 GCA_949677035.1 Omphalea diandra | reverse complement strand
TCTAGTTTCCAAGACTGTGGCTGATGCTTTTAATTCTAATATATATGACCTTATCATGAAAGCAAAGGGTTTTCCATATCTTGAAACTCATTCTGAACCTTACATGAGTCAGCTGACAGTTGGTGATGTAGTCACAGGTCCGCTTCAGCTCTTTCATGGCATTGAGAAGGTCGGTAATATTGTACATGTTCTCAAAACAACAAGGCATAATGGTTTTCCAGTAATAGATGAGCCTCCACTTTCTGATTCCCCAGTTCTTTATGGACTTATCCTTCGTGCTCATCTCATTGAATTGCTAAAGAAGAAAGTCTTTTCATCCGCTGCAGTGCCAATAGGTGCTGATGCTTTTAGCCAATTTTCAGCTGGGGACTTTGCAAAGAGGGGCTCTGGCAATGGTGACGGGATAGAGGATATAGAAATTAATGAAGAAGAGATGGAGATGTTCTTAGATTTGCATCCTTTTACAAATACTTCACCTTTTACTGTTGTGGAGACAATGTCACTAGCTAAGGCTCGTGTGCTTTTCAAAGAAGTTGGCTTGAGGCATTTGTTGGTGATACCCAAGATCTCCAGTGTAAGAACTTCTATATTATTTGTTTCTGTTTACAATTAGAGGATAGGTAATTCAGGGCATTTGAAAGCATATTGTTGTGAACTTTATATGTCAACATGTCTTGGCAGTTTTCTCATAATTTTGATCAAATTTGTTTCACTTCTTTGCAAATTAGTTGCACTTGCGACGAAAATTGCAGATTGCAACCTTTCAAACTATGCTGAATTGCTTCAATAATGAATCCCTGATTTAACTATGTGATATGTTTTTGATTTTGTATTTCGTCATATTCAATGGTGGATTATTATTATAATTATTATTATTAAGCATGAAATTCGTTTTGTATCTATAGAATAAATATAGTGCACTAATCAACACCTATCCATTTATTTTCATCAATTAGATGGCCTGGCTATGGGATTTCCGGTGGTGATTAATTGGTGCCAATGCTTGCATCCTTATGAGGGTGCTCGCTATCTTTCTTTTTCTTCAACTTGGGAGCGGGAATTCTATTTCACTTCTACTCTGCATGAATATTTGTCCCAAAGAATTTTTGCTTGATAGTCTCTTTAATGTCGATGCTTCTTAATTGCAGAGGTCTCCTGTTGTGGGCATATTAACAAGGCACAACTTCATGCCAGAACATATACTGGGTTTGTACCCTTCACAAATTAGGAGCAGGTGGAAAAGATTGCTCTGCCGCAATTATTAAAAATTTTCTAACGTATCTTGCATGTACTGGATGTACACTTTCCCGATTAGGAGCAGGCAGAAAAGTATCTGGCTACTAAATTTATTGAAGATCTTCTAGGGTATTGCAGTCATGCAGTGGAGCTTGCTTTTGACTATGAAGTTGTACAGATTTATTTGAGCTCCATATTACAGAAATTTATGAGCCTTTCATGTTAATCAAGGAGAACTGCAGAAGATCAGATGAGTCACGAGGGTAATGTTATTAAAGCATCTGGCTGTCTAGAAGTAGGATATGATGTGATGAGGTCATTTATTTTCTCATGATAATTGGATAGGACAGATTTTGCTCAGTTTAAAATTTGCATTATAGGATTATTTCTGTGATCAACTTCTGACGTAATGAAATCTTCGAAGTCAGATTTCTGGCTTTCAACATTTCAAGAAAGAGCATCAGTTTCTGGTTTCCACATTTTCAGAAAATGCATCCAAACTTACATGTTTTATACTGCTATATGGTTGATCACTATGATCACCACCATTAGCTTTTTATGCCATTTTGCATGAATATTTTCTATCGTTTTGTCCAGTCATGATTAAGTATGGATTATTATATTCTCTTAACTTATAGGTGAACGTGCATTTTTTTTCTTGCCATTGATGATGAGTAGATCATCAATCCAAATACTTCATGTTTTATACTGCTACATGCTTAATCACTATGATCACCACAATTAGCTTTTTATACCATTTTGCATGAATTTTTTATAGCATTTTGTCCATTTTCGTGATAAGTTTAGATTATTATATTCTCTTAACTTATAGATGAACATGCACATTTTTGTTGTCATCATGATTAGATCATCACAATTCTTGTGAATTGTGATGCTTTTGCATGGGAAAAATCATGTTTAAGGTTTTGTTTCTTCTCTTAGACCAGTTTTACGGTTAGCTGTTTAATATTTTTTTTTTTTTTCTGTTTTTCCTTTTAACGTCCACCTTTTCCTCTCCTTTTGGTTTCCTTAGGCCTAAGCAAAGTTGTCTTAAACTTTCCGTTTTCAATTGACAAAATTATGCACTTTTTATGTTCATTCGACATTTGCTTTCTCGTCATTATAATCTAATCTATATATAACTCTTCCTATCAATGTGGATGCAGAGTACAATAAAAATAAAGTTATCATAGAAAGCACCATATAATAGTGAAAATACACTGAAATTTACTTCTTTTTTTTTTTTAACATATTATCTCAAATTATATGTATTGAAGAAGTCATTTGAAATTTTTATTTATCATCATTGCATTTTTTTAATTTTAGAATTTTAATTTTCTTTTTATTTAAATTAATAACAACTAAAATTAAAATAATTATAAAACATTTAATAAATTAATTTGACATTTAATTAATTTTTAGTATTAAATAATATTAAATGTTGAAAATTGAATAGTTAGTTTTAATTTATAGACAATGAATAATGTATAAAAAATATTTAATATTTTATAAATATGTTTTTAATTGTTAAAATAATTTTTATTTATATGATATTAATATTAATATTTTTGTACGCATAAGAGAGTTGAATAAATTTATGTAATAAATCATTAATTTTAATTTAATTATTTTATTTTATTTTTATTAATGATAATATGCCTTTTATCAATTTATTGGGCTACAAAACTCAATATTTTAGAATTTCATTATATTGCCGTATCAATTTTTAATTTTTTATTAAAAATATTAAAATAAAAAGAAAATTTCTAAATTTATGACAAACATGTGTAAATGGACATTAGAAGCCAACTTTTGGCCTAAATTCTGATGCTTCCTTCAATAATACTAATAGTTCTTATTTCTTATTTATATAATACTTTCTATATTAAACAAAACATAACTTATTAAAATTTTCTTGTATAAAAAATAACTTTCTAACAAAATTATGATATCAGAAAAATTATTGCATTTTCATATCTCAAGGTTTTTCATTTTTCATTTTTCTTTTTAAGTTTGTTGGATTTAAATATTCATAAATATCTAAATTATATTCACTTCATTTTTCTTATTTCCTTATTAGTTATACCAAATGTAATAATTATAAAATTTTTATTAACTTTAAAAAAATTATTGAAACAAAAAGCATATATAAGCCGCATAACGATAAATATAAAATAAAAACTTCTTAAATATTATATATAAATGATTAAAAGAAAGTACTTTGAATCTTCAAATAAATAAAGTACTTTGAATTAAAAAAAAAAAACTTGCTTTCTTAACCTATTCTGCATTATTTATGCTGCATGCTTGCGAAACCACTCAAAATAATTAATTTTATTTTAGTCTATATTCTTTTTAAATTAATATTATTTGTGATGACTCAAAGGTTTTGATAAATTTTAATTTCTTTACTATTTTCAAATTTTTGGAGCTGTTTTTATTATTTTTAAATTTAATATAAAAATATTTTAGATCAATTTATATAATTAATTTTGATCTTAAAAATTATTTATAATGAGTATTTATTATTTGGTAAGTCAATATTTTGATAAATAAATAATTAGAAGTTCAATAATATTATCATATCACACTATTTAATTGCAAAATTATACAATATCTAATCAAAAACAGAAAACATTGATATTACCAAAAATAAAAAAAACAAAGGAACGCATAGACAATAAATGCCTACAAAATTTAAAAAAATTAATTAAATTAAATAATAAAATATTTTTAAAATAATTAAATTATATTTACTAAAAATTATTTATTTTAATATATTATTTTTATAAAATTTTGACATTTCAGTTGGCGAATTAACGTTTTAGAACGCTCAATGCTGAAATTTTTTAAAAAACCAATTGAGAACTTAAAAAACGTGGTTCTCCAGTAATTGTTGAGAGAATCAGTCACATGAATTGACATCGCTGCCTATCATTCATCCCAAGTTTCTACTATCGTATTTCACAATCTTTACGTCCAAATGTCACCCGACTCCAACAAATGGAGCGAGTAAATCTGCAAATTTCTCTTTTCCCATCAATTTATACAAATTTCTCTTGTCCCACATCAATGAAGAAGCCTTTATTTGTCTCTTGTTATTCGCGTTGTACTGGCATATTAACCCGCATTATAATATTTTATTTAGTTCAACAAACCAAAATATATCTCTTTTTTATGATATAAGCTTTCAAGTCTTAAACATATATTTAACACTGAAACACATATTTGCAAAAATAAATAAATTAATTAAAAGCATTAAATAAATATAATTATACTAATTCTAATACTGATTAATATAATCATCACCCTGTCCCATATTTTTAATTACAAAAAGGAAAAATAATATCTAGGCCTTATAATCATACATCAGTCCCAACTAACATAATAAAATCAATTCATAACTCGATTAAATTTAAAAGCAAAGAATCTTCCTTTTTTTTTTTTTTTTGGTTCAATCTTTGTAATAAATTTCTTAGATGTATATAGACAACTCCGAAAAGAAATTTGATGAATAAAATTTAAAAAACATAAAAATAAACTATATATAGTGAAAACAAAAAAAATTATCAATTTTTTAAAATTTTCATTTTAATTTTAAAATTTTTTGAAATTAATTTTAACTTGTATATTTATTAAAATTATTTGAAGATATGAAATTACTTGAAGGACATAGATCACTTTTTCTTTAAGGTGTATCCCGTGATCAAATTATTTGGAGATATGACATTACTTGAAGGACATCTATCACTTTATCTTCAAGGTGCACCCCGCGATCAAATTATTTGAAGATATGAAATTACTTGAGGGACATCTATCATTTATACTATGTTTCGGAAATCATGCCGGGAGGAAAGAAAATAAGGCGAGAAAATAAATTCTATTTTTCTTCTTTGATTTTTCTTTCTAATATTTGGATAAAAGAGAGAAAAAGAAAAATAATTTTATTTTTCCTTGTTTAGAAAATAAAAATGTAGAAGAAAAGAAAAATATTATTTTATATATTTTATATTTTATTCTTTATTCAAGAAAATAATTGGATATATAATTGTATTGTATAATGATAAAAAAAAGATAAATATTTTATATTTTAATTGATTTTATATGAAATAATAATTTATCTAATGATAAATATTACGTTAATACTAAAAAAAAAAAAATCTAACATTAGTTTTTTATATTTCAAATGTTAAAAAATAAATTTATACATTCAGTTATATTTTTTAAATTAAACATTAAATACTAACATTTATCAAACATTAGTTTTCAATATTTTAATATTCAATCACTAAACATCAATTAGTAATGTGAAACTAAAAAACACTAAATTAAAAGTCATAAGATTTTGAGAGAATTAATTTCAATTAAAAATTTTGGATAAAAATATTTTACTAATTTTAACATTTAAATTCATTTTATGTTTATTTTAAATCTTAAAAATAAAATAACTTAAATGCATTATAAAAATCTCTTCAATCTCCTATATTTAGTTTTGATTGTATGTTTATGGGCAAAATAGTAATTTTATAAAAATCTCCTCAATCTTCAAAATAGAGAGAAAATATGAAAGTAAAATATAAACTTTATTTTAATTCTCCTTTTATTTTCTTTTTTTTTCCAAAACAAGGTAAAATTACTTTTTTCCTTATTTTTCATATTTATTTTACTCTCTCTTATTTTTCTACCCCCAAACATTCCATAATCGTCAAGGTGTTCCCTGCAATCATCAATGAAAATCATATGGTACTGAGCACTGTCGGGTAATTTATTAGATCCAACACATTTTCCACTCCGGGAAGGAGAGCAACTTTTACTTATTTAATTCCAAAATGATTAACAAAATTTTTATTTTGAGCGTCTCAGAATAATTGATAAATTTTTTATTAATAATTAATCAAATAATTATCTATTATACCTTATTAATTGATATTTATTTTTTAATATATTTTTATTAATTGACATCTATTTTCATACTATCAATAAATTACTAATATTTTTAACTTTGAATTTATATTGTAAAGAAAAAAATTATACTCTTCAATAAATTTTTTTTAAGTTCCAATAATCATTTTGCTACTAATATCGAAATATTATTACTAACTTTGTAATTTTAATAATAACTATATTTTATTAATGTTAATAAATAATAAAAAATAAGAGTATCTTAGTAAGAAAAGTGATTAAAATACACAAAAAATTATAATTAATTAATTTTCTTAATTTTCATAAAAATAAAATTTTGCTAATCATTTTAAAATTGAGGAAGTAATAGACTTAGTCTATTCCAAATAATACATTGTCTTTCATCAGTTTTGTTGTCTTTTTCTCAGTCATTGACCGAATCTTCTATACTATTATAACTCAATTATATGGTCTCTCTTTAATGCATTCATCAATGTCTTTAAAACTAGATTTATGATTGAATCAATTTTATGATTGATTTGTAGTCCAACTGATTCGATCAATTCGATTCGATTCAAATAAAATAATAAATCTAGAAGTAACAGAGAACAATGAAAATTCTTATTCTTTTTTCTTCATAATCCTCTCCTTCTCTTTAAAATTTTCTTTTCATTTTGGTTCATTATTACTCAATCCATTACGAAATCTTATATCTATACAATCTACAATCCACCATAACAACATCACTTGCTCAATCTTATTACATTCCTCATATCACTTACCGCTTATCACTTGCCCAATCTTGACATCTCATAAAGAAGAGACTTGCCTTAAAAGACTTATCTTAGGAATACCCACTTGCCTAAATCTTGTTATTGATGGGTCTGTTTTCTTTCTCATGTCTAATTCTTTAACCTGCTTGATGATTTTTTGTTAGTTGTTTGTTAAGCGATTAAATTGCCAAAAAAAGGTGGAGACTGATGATGGAAGATGTTATCGCTGGACATCACATGCAAACTAAGCAATATTGTAGAAAATTTATAAAAAATAATACAAGGACTTACTTTTTGTAAAAATCAAATATTTTATTAAATTCTACATTTAAATGTTTATTTATTTTATTTAAAATAAATTTGATTTTTATTTTAACGTATCAAATACAAAAATTCATTTGTAAAATATCCTATATCCTTGAATTGCCAATTAACCCATACTATAATATTTAATTTAGGTCATCAAATCATAATTAGTATTTTTAAAATTCAACTACATAGCTGATTAATTCTCAATTTAATCAATCTAATTAATTTATATTTAATTATTTAATAATAAATAAAATTTAAAAGTATTATTAAAATAATTTTTAAAAAATTAAAAATAAAAATATAATCGTAATAATTAAAAAATCATTTTAAAATTGATCCTAATTAATTGAATTAATTATTAATTTATTTTTTAATTTTATCAATCTAATTTGATTTTAAAATATTGATGATAACCAATATATATTTAAAAAAGCATTTATAAAAATATAATTATACTAATACTAATACTGATTGATATAATATTTTAATATATATCCTGTCCAATATTTTTAATTAAAAAATTATAAAAAAAATCACCTTGGCCTGGTAATCAAACATGGGTCCCAAGTAACATTGTAAAATCAATTCATAACCCAATTAAATTTAAGAGCTAAGAATCTTCTCTTTTTTAAAAAAAAAAAAAAAAAAACCTTTTTAATAAATTTCTTAGACGGATATAGACAACTCCAAAGAAAAATTTTGATAAATAAAATTAAAAATACAAAAATAGAACTATATATTTTTTGTTTTTTATGCATTCTTAAAATATAATAAAAATGTAATGATTAGACATATTTAGTCATTTGTGAATTCTAAAAATTTATAATATTAAAATTATAAAAAAATCATAGATTAATTGAGCAACAACTAAGAGTTGAACGTCAAGATTCGAAATGAAAATACTTTCTTTATTTATTTTCTACGAATTCTTATACAATTGCATGTATAAGAAAATGAGTTATAAGTTATTTCTCTCTCTGTATATATAAATTTTGGTAAAGCTTTCGATGACTATATAAACAAGTGTGAAATTTCCAATAATTAATCAGAACTTTATTTCCATACCTCATTGATTTCAACTTTTCATTTCTCTAGAAAATCTAATTAAAAATTTGAAATTATAATAAATTAGTCATATTTACTCGCTTCATTTTCGGTATATTTTTGGATATATTTTTTTATTTTATATATATATAGTGAAAATAGAAAATTATCAGTTTTTTAAAACTTTAAAAACTCATCATTCTAATTTTTCATCTTTTAAATTTTTTGAAATTAATTTTAACTTGTATCTTTATCAAAATTAATTTTTTAACATAAGTCTAAAAATATGTTTCAATATTATGTATAATTTTAATTTTGTTTATTTAATATAATTTTTATCAAGGCTATATATATATATATATATATATATATATATACATGTGGATTAAATATATTTAAACTTATAGAATTAAAATTTAATTATTAATTTCATATATTATCTAACTTTCTTATCTACATGAAATTATTAATATTAATTTCATTTCAGTTATTTTAAAATTTTAAATATCTACAAAATATTTATATATTGGGTCATTTTAAAAAATCTTTATCTATAAAATCGTTTTATAACGAGTGATTTTATAAAATGTTATCTCATATACAAAATATTTTTCTGTATTATGTATTATATATAAATTAAAAGTAACTATTCAACTTCTAATATTGACATTATACAGTGTTAAAATTAATTATCTCATAATTAATTTAATAATAGTACATAATATTTCATTATTTTTAATCTTAATTATCATAAATTATCAAATACTGATTTCTTGGTTGTGAACAATTTTGGATCATCACCGGTGAATGATTGTTGTTGAGTTTATGGATTTCAACTCTAGGTGGGATTATTGGATTTCAGATTTTGAAGTAAAACTTTGATTTGAATGGAGTTTTTGATTGCTTGTGTTTTGATTGTTTGAAAGGTGGTGTAGTAGGAACTGAAAATTTAAATAAAAATAAAGGAAAATATCAATATTTTATATAATTTTAATAAAAATATAATAGAATTCAATAAAAGCGAAATGTAAAAATATTTTAATATAATTTTAAAAAATGAGAAACTAAATAATATAATAAGATAAAATTCATATTTAACTCTTATTTTAGTTAATGAAAATAAAAAAATTGAAGTTTATTTATAACTTAAAAAGTTAAGAGTCCATATTAAAAGATAATAGTATAAAAAAAAATTAAACTGTATAAAAAAAGAGACAATAATAAGAAAAATAATACTAAAAAAGTCACGTAATTATTTTCAATTCAGCTAAAAAAAAGAAGAATATATATATATATATATATATAAAAGAGAATTGTGGAGTGCACAAAATATGACAGTTGAAGAGAATTGTGGAGTGCACAAAATATGACAGTTGAAGATGTGTTTCAATTTTATTAAAAATATAAACATTTAAAAGAGAGCCTGTCTTTCACCATGTCTTGCTTCCTAATACCTAAATCTATTTGCTCTTCTCTCGGCTCGATCATTGCTAAATTCTGGAGGTTTCAAGATCTTAATCGTAATAAATTGAGCCCAGATAGCTGGGACACTCTTTCTAGACCTAAGATACGTGTGGGGTTGGGTTTTAGAAGTGCTCATGAGTTTAACATTGCATTATTAGCGAAACAGGCTTGGAGGCTAACAACAAACCCTGATTCTACTTGGGCAACACTCATTAGAGCAATATTTTTTCCAAATTGTACTTTCTGGGAAGCAAAACAAGGACATAATTCCTCATGGGGATGGCACAGTATTTTAGCAACTAGATCCCTTCTTAGTAATGGAGCATTAAGGCAAATAAATGACGGCAAAAGTACCTACTTATGGGACCAACCATGGCTTCCCTCCCTTCCTTCAAATTATCTACACTTCAACCTCAGGAGCCTCACACTGTTAGAGTGTGTGATATCCTTCGAAATGGAGAGTGGAACTGTGGTTCTTTGGCTGAATTTATTTCCCCAGTAGGTTGGAGGCTATTGAAAGTACCCCTGTAGTCAATCCTCGATTGAAGGATAGGTGGATTTGGTTTTCCAACAGATGGCATGTTTTCTGTCAAATCAGCCTACTTTCTGTTGCAAAAGCATATATTGTATAATTCTGCTAGTGCATTACATCCCCCTAAGTCTACTTCTCTATGGAAATTCATTTGGAGCATAAATCTCCCGCCAAAACTTGTAATCTTTCTTTGGAGGTTGTTGAGGAATGCTATAGCCGTGGGGTCAGTTCTAAGTCAACGAGGGGTAGCCGTCAACCCCATTTGCCCTCTGTGTTGGGACAATTTAGAGACCCCAGAGCATTTATTCTTACAATGCCCGATGACAAATATAGTGCGGTTTGCTAGTTCCTTGAACTACAGGCCAAACTAGATAATTTTGTTATTTTGATCGATGATAGGGAATTAGTGGATTTTGTTAATTCTACTGTAAATCCTCTCAGCTGGGAAATTTGGGGGGATCCTGGTTCAAGCAAAAAGCGGACTTTCATGTTTTCATAATGTACAAATAGCTGCAATTCCAAAGTCTTGTAACAAGCCTGCTACATGGTTAGCAAAGGCTCTTTCCAAAGGCTGTCCACATTTTGCTTGGATCTCCAACCCCCCACCTAGATTTGTACGGCTGCTGAACTGTATTTTCTGGCCTTGTTAATACATTACCCTTTGACCAAAAAAAAAACTCTGTCAATTGATTTTAAGAATCAAAAAGATATAGATGGGCACATAGGCGATGACAATTTTTTTTTTTTTTTTAAAGAAGTAATAATAGGCGCATTTTTTCTCATTTGAAATTAGCCAAATAAAAAAAATATATAAAGAAATGAATGGACAACCTGCTTTCAACGAAAAAAAAAAAAAAAAAGAGATTGTGAAATAAGCAGCTTTTAAAAAAGGATATGGATGGACATGTGGATGATAACAAATTAATAGAAATAAGATAACGATGAGCACATCTTCTCTCGTCATGAACCGAACGGCAAATAAAAAAAAATAAACGTTGAAATGAGTAGCCAACCTTTCATGAGAAAAAAAAAAAGATAAATTATAAATTTGATGTCTAAATTTTTTAATTTTTTTAATTTTGATATTTAGATAATTTTTTTATTTAATGAAGTATCTGAAATAATAAAATTATTTTTAATGTGGTATTTTATCTGATTTGAACATGTAAAATCTGTAATTCTGTTATATCTATTTAATCTGGTACTAGATTTTTTTTATATTATTTCAATAAATTATGTATTTAAAATTTAAATATAATTTTTTTATTTTAAATACAAAATTTTTATTTACTTTTTGAATATATTTAAACAAATTTTATGATGATAGAAATAAAAAATTTATTCAAATATATATATATATATAATAAACAATGAACAAATTTTACTTTTCAAGTGAAAAAATTATGTATTCACATAAAATTAGTTAAAATAATATATAAAATTTGGTATTAGTTCAAATAGATTTTTATGTGTCAGTCACTAATAGTTTAAATTGGAGAAAAATATCATATTAAAAATGATTTTACCAATTCAAATACTTGATTGAATAAAAAAAATATTTACACACTAAAATAGAAAAAATTTAAAAATTCAGATATTAAATTTATAATTTACCCTAAAAAAATTGAAAAATATGAAATAAGAAGCTCGTGTATATAGTTTATGCATAGAAAGATGTACCTCTAAATCCAGTTTGAATAAAATGATCATTCTAAAATCATATTGACAGAAATTTTTATTTTCTAAAGATTCGGCCATCAGAGCATATGGATTTTCAATTTTATTAATTAGACTTATAAGAGAAGTCGGAGTCAGTCAATAAAATATAACTTTAATCTATATTTGATTTGAGTTTAAAATTTATTAAAAAAACCAAAATTTTATATTATCAAATTACATGAAGTTTTTTTAAAAAAAAATTCTATATCAAAAAATTTTGAAATATATTCACTTGAATAAAATTATATATGTGAATAAATCTCGAAAGGACATATGTAGATATGAAAATTTTAGATCAAAATATATTTTAGTCTATTAAAATTTAATTAGATTTAATTAAATTTATTTATATCTAAAATTAAATTATTATTGATCCATCAAATTATTTAATTTATTTTAATTTAATTAGATTTAAATTAAATTAGATATAATCAAATTATTTATGATCCAATTTTGACCCGATTTAAAATCTAATCTCAATTTGTCTGAAAAAAGTGATATGAATCCAAATAAATTCAAAATAATTCAAAAAATTTTGCATTGGATTAGATTAGTTCAGATCAATTCAAAGGGTCAAATCAAAATTGATTCAAACAGGTCAACCCATAACTTAATCTAATTGACCTGATAACAATTTTAAAAAATTATTATTAAAAAATATATATAAAGTAGAATAATTAAAGTAAAAAGGAAAGAAATATATTATTTAAAATAATTAAATTATTTAATAAAATTTAAATTTAAATTTTATTTTATTTTATTTTTACTTAAAATATAATGATACTTTTATATTTTTAATAAATTTATTAATTTTACTATAGCTTTTTAAGTGCCTAAATTACATTTTTTTATTTATTGTGACTAGTTATTTAGTAAAAATAAAAGTTATTTATTGTGATAAAATATTTTATCATAATTTTTTTAAAAAATTAATATAGTGACAAAACTATCATTGTGATAATATTACTTTTTCTTACATATATTTTAGTGGACACTAGAAATTTGGTGCCAAAATGTTATGATAAAATAGTATAAGAAAATAGTTTATATAGTGTTTTATCTTATATGCTCATTTATTATAACAAGATTGTTTTAGTTAAAAAATTTTTGAACTCAATCACACAAAAAACTCAAACTCTTCGTGAATTTTCAATTATATTCAATGCTTTTAATTGAGTCAATTATGTCTTAATCTAATAATTTAGTTTCAACTGCATTCCAAATCAAAATCAACATTTAGTAAAGTATATATTTAGACTCAATTGATCCTTATATTTTTTAATTAGTTCAATAAGATTTCAAATTAAGTTTAAGCATCATTAAGATAACATTTTTTTTTATTTTTTATGAAATTTCAAAAAATTTACAAAAATATTAGAATTTTATTTTTATTTTAATTGATAAATGTAAATTATAAATTTTTATTTTTATATATTTTAATAATAAATTGATAAACCTCTCATTTTAATTAAGGGATAAATTTTTTGAAAATGTTTAGTTCATATTATATAATTAATTTTTAAAATATATTAAAGAAGTTTTTATTTTAAATGATTTAAATAATTTATTACTTAAAATATATAAATTAATTTTTTGAGGAGATATTGAGAGAATTTAATTTTAAATGAGAGATTGAGAGATTTATAAATTATAAATTTAAATTTAAAAATTATTAAACTTTTAAATTTAAATATAAATTATAATCTAAAAGTATATAATCAATTTAATTAATAAAAAATAAGATTAAATTAAATAAAAATACACGTATCATATTAATCAAACTCATATAACTGATTTTTAAATATTTCTTAGAAGTTTCTATTTTAAATGGTTTAAATAATTTATTATTTAAAATATAAAAATTAATTTTTTAAAGAGATATTTTGAGATTTTTTTAAAAATAAGAGTTTGAGATATTTTATGAATTATTAATTTGAATTTTAAAATCTATAGATTTAAATACAAAATCAAACTTCTTTATATAAAAGTATATAATAAATTTAATTAAGCAAAAAAGAGATTAAATTAAAGATAAAATAAAAGTTTCATCTTAATTAAGCTCATACAATTAATTTTTAAAAATTTTTATTTTAAATGGTTTGAAAATTTTATTGTTTAAATATAAAATATTAATTATCACTAACCATACATGATTAACATGTCATGAGAGGTGAATTTCATTTGAGAAGAAGATAAATTAACTTACCTATTGTTCCAAAATTAGAAAACCTTGGGACTCTCTTTCTTCTGTTGTACCTCATGTCTAACCCCTTAATTTTGATCCTAAAGGGTCAAAAATTCCACTTGTAAGCCTATTGCAATAAGACAAAATCATGGTGTTGCATTTCTATTGGTTGAAAGTTCACTTTCCTCGTTTAGTCCCTCTTCTTCACTCCTTAAGTACCTACATCCATCTCCTAATTCCTAGATGCTCCTTATACTTTAAAATAAGCTCTATAACACCATTATTTATGATGTTATAACAAGCACACAACATAAAACAATTTGTCATGCAACTATACAAACACTACATATATGTTCAAGTGTCCCAAATGCAATGGTACATGTGTCATCGTCGTGCTTATCCAATTCACGTATCTAAATGATGATTTATCCAATACATATGTTTATGTGGGATTTCATATCATTTATGTAATGAATATGTTCATGTGATAATGCCAATGAATGTGGATAGGGATATTACATTTCTTCCCCTCTCATAATTTCGTCCTCGAAATTCAATACCTGTAAATAAATGTGGATATTATCGTTTCATATTCTCTTTAGTTTCCCATGTAGCCTTTTCTTGTGAGTGGTTTCTCCATAATACCTTAACCAAAGGGATTTCTCGATTTCGTAACTGTTTTGTCTTATAACCGATGATTTCTACTGGTTCTTCAATGTAACTTACATCATCTGTAATTGTTATTGTTGGATCCCTAAGTATATGTGTAGGATCAGACCAATACTTTCTTAGCATACTCACATAGAATACATCGTGAATCTGAGCCATCTTAAGTGGTAGTGTTAGCCTGTAAGCCAATGGACCGATTCTTTCTAAGATCTCAAAGGGTCCTATGTATCGAGGACTCAGTTTCCCCTTCTTACCAAATCAAATTATTCCTTTCCATGGTGAAACTCGAAGGAATACTTTGTTTGCCACCTCATATTCCATTTCTCTTCTATGTTGATCTGCATAATTGTTTTGTCTATCTTGTGCTGCTTTAAGTTTGCTCTTAATTACCTTCACCTTGTCCATAGTATTTTGCACTAGTTTTGGCCCTTCTAAAACATGCATCCCTTCTTCATCCCAATAAATTGGACTTCGACATTTTCTTCCATATAGTGCTTCATATGGTGACATTTGTATGCTGCTGTGATAATGATTATTATAAGCAAATTCAATCAAGGCAATATATTCATCCCATGCACCTTTGAACTCTATCACATAAGCTCGCA